>APFE030268926.1:28278-42698 GCA_000404065.3 Pinus taeda | reverse complement strand
AACCTAATTTAATAATAAAAAAATCTTAAATATTCAGATCATATTAATTATTAAGTAGCTGGCCTTCATTTTTCCTTTTAATCAAATCAGCTGACCTTCATTTTTCCTTCAATCAAAACAGCTTACCTCATTACTATATATGTCTCACTATTGAGCTCTTCTACTATCATCATTCAATAATAGTCCTGATGATGGATCCCTGTTGGGATTTGAGACGTTGATAGAAAAATGGTTTTTAATGTGGGTTCTCCAGTTACTAGGTTAGAAGATATTAACCACAAAAGTCATAAGTGAGACATCTTCCTTAGATCATCTGGGTGAAATGAGCCAAATACCCTCTCGTCATTTGTGCAAAAGGTTCTGTTTGTAACTGGAATTTTTTCCACCACCCATCTCACGACATCAGTATATGGGAGGACTTTAGCTCGCATGGCTATTTTGTGAAGAAAGGAGCATGCCAACTCTTTATGAGTTCTGGCAGACTTATCAGTCAAATCAGTTGTGGCCTCTTCTGATAGTTCTTCGAGCTCTTCAACTTCAATTAGATTATAGATTCTTTCCTAGCTAGTGTTTCCTAGTTCGAGAAATGTCATGTCTGATATTAATCCCTTTTTACTTAGTCCAGGATCTTTGGTTGGCTGAGCTACTACTATAGGAGCTACTTCTACGAATCTTTTTTATTTCTTTCCCATTTTACTTTAAATTTCTAGTTTCAATGGAATTGTGCACAAGCGATTGAAAAACTGTGATACAGAGAAATGTTGCGAGAGACCAATATGATAATGAAAAAGAGTTATGTTGATCAGCAAGTGGTAATGGAATATAGTTAAAGATTTTCGCGGATGAAATCTAAAGAAAAGATCTATCCTTAATTATTTCATTGAATAGTCATTTAACCTGTCAATCATGGTAAAGACAGTTTTAAATGCCCATCATGTCACTTATATGCTGAATGATTAGTTCAAGAGTGCCTTAGATTTCTTTGATGGATGATTAGTGATAAATCAGAAATCGATGATCGAGAACTTCAAGGGAAAGGCTTTAACACTTGCTTTAAATATCTCTGATCTCTGAAAGGTAACATAAGACATTCAAACCATATATTTTTGAGATGTGCGCCTAATTAATATATCGCAATTGAGAATGGGCTCGGGCTTTATTATTTTGTCAATGTGATTTCAGCGATTGTTGATTGTCGTATGCTTTATCACATCAGAGGATTTGAGCATGCCTTCGTTTATTTATTAGCTTGTTGTTGTCATCGTTGATTTACCGATTGCGATGTGCTTTATCACATCAGAGGATTTAAGGGGCTTCATTATATTGTGTTTAGCATTTGGCTTCTCTGATCTCTAATTGTGATTGCCTTTTCGGATCAGAGAGAATGGATAAGGTTTGTTGTGGCTTTTTGTATGTTTCCTTTACGATATGTGATCTTTCGATCGCTTTATCGCAATAATGAAGAGTTTTACAGTATTTTAAAGTCACACTTTAATTTCTGTTCAAAAGGCTTTTAAAATGATTCATTTACCTTAAGCCTTTTAATAAGGGTTTTTTCTTATGATGGGTTAATACCGATTTTATTTATGGACACACCAATCTTGTCTAAGTTGAATTAAAGGGACCCATTTCTTATTTAAATTTTATGTAAAGATTTTTTAGGAAATGGGGGGTTGTTATTTAGCACAACAAGTCGTTAATGCAGAAAAATTGAGATTGTATGAACCATCAATGGTTGAAGGTCCTGAAGAGAAAAGTCAGTTGCCTTGTATTGAGAATCTGTTGCCTGAGTATCGCAATGAGTTACAAGAAGACACAGTTCTGGACATGAAGGTGAGAACTATGCATCGAGGGGATGTTGAGTACTTTAGAGTAGGGCTCAAAGGTTCAAATCCAAGCAAAGCATGATGTATAGAAGTTAAAAAACTGAGGGAGTTGTATCCTCACTTGATCGATGCCTAAAAACCAACTTTTGGTCGTCCAAAACATTTTCGGTGGGAAGGAGTGATCCAAAATGGATCCTAAACCATCTATGTCTAAGTCTTTAAAACTATCAGAAAACCCTATCGAAGAGGAAAACACTAAAGAATTGGTGGAAATAGAGTAAAGCAAAGGTTGAAATATCATTGAACCTGAACCGTTGAACCAGACCGATCAATGGTCCAGATCAAATCGACGAATTCCATCAGAGGGATCAACAATATCACAGTCCGTGGAGTGTATCGGAGGCGGCCCTATGGAAGTTACGATCGAGATCTAGTGACACAATGTGGACTGTCGATCGAGCGCACAGATAAACAACCGAGATTACATTATCACATTGTGAGATTTCCAATTGGTGGACTTACGGAAGGCCTGAAGGCCATGCGATATGCCATTGTGATATATCGCAATGCAATATCACATCGCAACAATATAAATGGATGAACACCCATAGCCAATGTGACTTGCAATTGTGATCGACGTGAGTTCCAATATAAAAGTGTTGTCGAGGTTTTTCTATGTATTAGTGCATTTCAGTTATAAAACCAAAGTACAAAAGGAAATTCCTAGAAGCGATAAAGCTAAACCCGAAAGATTTATAGATGCACCTTTATGTCATTCGATTTCCGTGGTAAGCAATATTTTGGGGGGACCACAGGCAATAAGTGGTATTGGACGAGTTCCGCACAATTCCATACACCGACCGACACGTAGCAGCCCGCGGGAGAGAGGAAACTACCTTTTCGAGCGGGTAATCTTAGTGCAAATGTGCCACCTGAAATGGTTGTCAGCAGTTGGATTGGAAGGTCGCAGATCAACGGTGGGCTTCTAATAGTGATAGAACATGGACCCGATAGGTTTATAGGTCAGATATAATATATTTTGACTTCTGGGCTTAGGTCTCTTGGTCAGATTTTCCATTTTTTTTAGTGTATCTATGTTTCTGAACGAGAAACATATTCTTGGGGATTTCACCCATGCCAATGGCCCTTTCCATTAGAAACAAGTGGCTACGATACCTTCATCATTTTACAATGATTGTTTAACACTCGAAAGGGAGATGAAAAAACAGGGGCTGGGAGCTAGAAAGCTTGAGAAAGGAATGAAAACCGATAGCGCCAATAGGCTTAAAAGCCATTCAATGGCAGAGACAGAAGGAAAGAGTTGCTTAGAGATAGAGAGTCAGAGAAAACATAGCTACAAATAGTGGATCAAATGCACTAAGAGGGAGAGTCTGTGTACTCTTTAAACTCGATGTTTTCGAGTGTAATCCCTATGTAATATCATTGTTGTTCTGTTATAGCTTTTCTTGAGCTCACACTTGTAATATTATGCTCTTAAAGACTTAATATAGAGGTTGACACTGAAAGTTGGACCAGGAGATGTAGCCAGGAAGTCTGGTGAACTCATTGATTATTTGATGTCTTGATGTATGTGTCTGTTATGTTTTCTAACTGCTCATTGTTTACATTATTCGCAATCTTTTTGATCCGTTGCACTAATTAATATAGGCACTTGTGCACATGAGTCTGTAATACCTTCAATATTGATTTAAGATCTTGTTTTCAGATCACCTTATCTCCATCAAAATCATAATTTGAATAACCAAGAAGATTGATGTCTAAAGCGTTGGAATATTTTATGATGTAAGTTTGGGTTACTCTTAAATATTTCAGAACACTTTTTTCTTCTACCCAATGCCCCTCACAAGGATGATACATAAATATAGAAGGTATTCCAACAACATTATATCGGGACGAGTAATAAATAAATAAATCAAATTTCCAACAAGTTTCCTGTATTTTGTTGGATTTTGAAATGGTTTTCCTTCTTCTAAGGTGAGTTTCAAATTCTGCTTCATTGGAGTACCAACACGATTACAATCCATCATACTATATATGCTTAACAATTTTCCAACATATTTCTTCTGAGAGATGAAAATATGTTGTGGTCTTTGATCAACATGAATTCCAAGGTAATAATGAAGTAAGCCTCAATCTGTCATATCAAAAAACCTTTTTGAATTCTTTCTTAATAGATGATATATATTCATCATTGTCCTGTGTTATCATGAAATCATCAACAAATACAACTATATATAAAACTGATCTTCCAACTTTATTAATGAAAAGAGTTCCATCATCTAGGTCAAAATGCTTATATTTTAATTTAAGAAGATGTTCACTTTGTTTCTAATCCCATGCACATGGTGTTTGTTTCAAGGAATTGATTAGTTTGAATAACTTTTGTTCTTTCCTTTCAACAAAAAATACTTCTGGTTGAGACATGTAAATATCTTCTTTCAAATCTCTATTTAAAAAGGCAGTTTTAACATCCATATGATGAATTTTCCAATATTTATGAGCTGCAATGGAAAACAAAAATCTAATAGTGCCCCATTTAGTTGTAGGAGCAAATTTCTTTGCATAGTCAATATCCCCTTCCTATGCATATCCCTTTGCTACAAGTCTTGTCTTGTGCTTATCAAGTGAAGCATCAACTTTATACTTAGTTTTATAAATCCATTTGCAACCAATAGGTTTGATACCAATAGGAGGATCCATCATCCTCCATGTGCCATTTTTTATGAGAGAATCATATTCCTTTTGCATTGTACCTTCACACTGATCATAACTAGCAGCTTCTTCAAAATAGGTAGGTTCACAATCCATAGAAAAATTAAATTCACAATGAGAATATTTATGTGAGGAACTTCATGTCTTAAACTCATCATACTTCTTTGAAAATTTCCTAATATGAGTTGATCTTTGCAAAGGTTTTGTAGAAAGTTTCTCATGTTCTTCATATGTCTCAGTTCTTTCCATCTATGTCCCTGTCATCTCTGTAGAAACACTTGCATCAAAGAATTTTCCTTCGGCAGCAAAATCAACCAATTTCTCATTAACAACATAATTATCATCATTAAGAGAAGGAAAATCCATAGATTGATCTAATATAGGAATCCCCCCTTTAGGATGTGTAATAATATTATCTAACTCATAATAAAACTTGTGAGGCATAAACTTTTATATCTGATTAAGTTGTCTATCAACAATGAGGGAATATTTATCAAATTCAAGAAAAATAACATTTCTTGATAAAATAAACTTCTTGTTCTATTCATCAGAGAATCATTATGCCATAGAAGTCATAGAATACCGAAAAAATATATACATTTTTTGCTTCTTTCACTCAACTTATTCCTATTTTGTTTAGGAATCAAAGCATAACATTGAGAAACAAAAGTTCTAAAATGTTTCACAACAAGAAGACAATTATACAACATTTCATATGGAGTTATGATGTTGATGATAGAGGAAGGGCATTGATTTCTAATATACGTTGCACAAGGCACTGCTTCTCCCAAAAACATGAATTTTACATTCCAAAAAAAAACATTGACCTTACCTTATTAAGCAATTTTCTGTTCATTCTTTCTGTGACACTGTTTTGTTGTCGATAATATGGTATTGTGGTCTGGTGTTTGATGCCATTATCTTCTAAGTAATTTAAAAAAAAAAATTGAAGTATATTCTCCCCCATTATCACTTCTTATAGTACCAATACTAAGTTGATCTTCATTTGTAATTAAGAGATTAAATATTTTAAACACATCCAAAACTTGTTATTTTTCTTTAAGCAAATAAACCCAACACATCCTCAAATAATCATTAATAAAAGCCAGTATGTATTTATTTCCATTTGTAGTTGGTATAGGCATAGGTCCACATAAATTAGTGTGTATGAGACTTAATTTCCTTGTAGCTCTAGAAGTAGAATTATGAAAAGACTATTTGTGATGCTTTCCCACTATATAAACATCACATAGGGTCAATTTTATTGGAACTTGTGGAAGTCCTTTAATCCCTTGTTGTCTCATAATTCTAAAACTTTGATAATTAATATTACTGAAGTGTGCATTCCACAATAAAGATGATGGAAACGTATCATTTTGTTGAACCAAATAATTAGTTTTCAATGGAACAAATGACATACCTTTCAACTTCAACAATTTATCTTCTTCCACATAAGTCACTACAGTTTTATTCTCACCTCCTCTTCAAATTTCCAGTTTACCATAAAATATGTGAATGGAATGTCCACGTTGTATTATTTGTACAAGAGACAACAAATTCCTTTAGAATTGTGGAATGTAAACAACATCATTCAAAGTATAATCCGAATTCCTAGGATTTTTTCACTGAATGGAACCAATCCCTAATGATTTAATTTGAGACTTATCAACAAAATACACTACTCCATGAATATTATCACTGAATTGTTCAAACAAATCTCTTCTAAGAAACATATGATAAGTGGCACCTGTGTCTAAAATCCAACTCTCATGCCATGAAGAAAAATAGGTACTAAATATATCTTCCATATGAAAATTACAATGAGAAACAACATAATATGCATTCTTGGAAGACTGTCTTTTTTCTAGAATTAGTAGATCTTTCTTTTCAAGAATTTTTTCTCTTCCAACATTAATTTTCTTTGACGGAATTCTACAATTTGTAGCAATATGTTGAATTTTACCACATCTGAAGCATTTTAGAGTTATCTTATTAGAAAAATTATTTGTTTATCATTTTGTTGTCTATCTTCCTAAACATTTCTGCCCCCCCTCCCTCTATAATTCTTCCTACCTCGGCCTTTGTTATCCTTAGTATATCTGACATATTCATCTTGATGATTTTTGTCTTTTTAAGCAAGACATAAGGTTTTCATATTAGAATTATGTAATTTTTATTTCTGTCTAAAAGCCTTCTCTCTTTCTATAATTTTCCCTACTAATTTATCAAAATCTAAATCTTTTAATTGCTCACTAGATTGGAGGGATTCCAAATATGTGAATAACTAGGGTAAAGAGATTTTATAAAAGCAGGAAGTTGTAGATCAGCTTTATCTCTAGTAGATTTAATTTCATGATTGATGGCTCTAATTTCAGAAGGAAGTTTTAATGAATCATTATCTTTCATTTCCAAATTAGATAACCTCAACAATAACTTTATTATCTCCAATTCAGAATGTGAATCCTAAAGATCTTTTAATTTTGTTATGGCATCATACATTGTTTTACTTTGAGTAGCATATCTTCTTACCGGTTCTGAGACTGAAGTGGTATTTAAGGCACGGAGCTTCTTATCCTTACTTTGCCAGATCACTATTTTTTTCTCCTCATCTAGATAATCGCGTGCATTCCTTTGTTTTCCTTGATAGAATCCATTCCATAGATCATTAAAAATAAGAGTGTCTTTAATCTTCTTAAACCATTCCTGGTAATTTTCCTTTCTAGACAAAACAATCACAATTAGAGATACCAAGGACTTCATCTTTTGCAGATAAATTTATAGATCTACCAAAAAAATTGATCACAAGCACCGATTCCTTTTTTTAACTATGTTTTAACTTACATAAATGTGCAGTAATCAATTCATTTGTCCACACTAATCCAAAAAAAATGGCAACAGGTGCTCACCACTAGTGATTTCACTTCTACACAGGCTTGTCTCAAAAGCCTGATCACATTGTTCCAATCCAAACGTTAGCAGTCACATCTGCAATGCAGAAGAAAGCAATCACCTCTACACTATAGATGCAGGAAGTGACCTCTGCATAGGTTTCAATGATATGCCATATCACTTTTGAGCCTCCATAATCATGGTGATTTCACCTATCCACACCATCAATTCTCCCTAGGATGCCATCGACAAAGACCAAGAGATTCAAGAAGTCAAAATTATCAAGGGCATCACCCAACATCATCAACCACGAAATGGGATCTCAAATTTGATTTCATAGTTGATCTCCAGATTCAAATTTGAAAAGCTCCCCCTAGTTAGAAAAGATAATGATGAATCAATGGCCCGCTAGTCAACAATTCAACCACTCCTCAAAAACAATTTAAGCCAATTTCTGTGGGTCAATAATGGAGTTCGAATCAAGCTATGATACCATCGACTATTCATAGTAGTGTCCAAGTCAGGAAGGACATTCTCTTTGACATCCAAACTTTGTAAAATACTAAAAGGAAAATTGAATTCTTGGAGCTAGAGTCCCAGTTTGAGTGAGATGAACTACATGAATTACAAAAGAAGAATTTTAAACATGTTCTTGTTCATAACAATAGTTTGTTTGAGCTTGATCATTAGTAAAAAATGATCAGAGCAATGTAGTGATTTCAAGAGAAAATTTG
The DNA here is from genome assembly GCA_000404065.3 of Pinus taeda. Taxonomy (NCBI): domain Eukaryota; kingdom Viridiplantae; phylum Streptophyta; class Pinopsida; order Pinales; family Pinaceae; genus Pinus; species Pinus taeda. The sequence continues at coordinate 34,516 of APFE030268926.1, read as the reverse complement.
GGTGCAGTAGAAAGTCATGTTCATGCAAGTGTATGCGAGAGTGATTTGCATACACATGTGAAGCCCATCACTACTAAAAATTTTACAAGGCCATGGGAAGCGATTACTCATAATAAACAAAAAACTAGTTAGTTTGGGATCTAATGTCTTGGATGTATCTTTTCACCTTCCAAATTTTGATAAACCTATACAATTCCGAAGTGATGGATTTCTGAATGGTGTTGTTCGAGAACAAGTTGATACATGCCAATAGTGTAATAGAGTTGGACACGTGAAAGATAGGTGTTTTGATATTAAGCCATGTGAGCATTGTGGAAAGCACAATCACCATACAAATAGATTTTCTAGAAAGAAGACTACTATAAGAGAGTAGTTAGATTTTGTATGGATTTCTTCTTGAGATTGGATGAAAAAACCAAGAATATGTACCAATCATGCTGAAGAATATGTTCGAGAGTGATGACCAACCTTACAATGATGAAGAATACTTCTCACCCTGTATTTGACAGGGGGCGAATTGTCGATGATATGCTACAGGTTTGAGTTTGAGATGTCAAGCGAGCCTGAGTCAAAGTTGAGTCGATTGAGAACTTCAATTTTGTAATTGTTCGAGGAACTGTAGTTACACTTGTAGAGTTTTTGATCTCCATAAAACAACATTTTCTTCTTCTAATAAATTCTATGAAGGTTCTATAGTTGGTGTTGGTTGAAACCTTGAGTTCTCCCATATTAGTTTGTGGTCAACCTTAAAAATATCTCTTGAGAAAAATTCGACTCTTGGCTGAGATGCATTTTTGCACTTTGAGTTCCCATTCTTGGACTTTGGCACATCCCTTTCGATTAAATGTTGGAGAGCTAATCCTCGGGATTAAGCTTGATTAAGTTTGAGTAGTTATTGAATTGTAAGAACACATGTAAACTAATTCAATTGTTTCATGTACATATTAATGTGTACACATTGTACATCATTAATTGAGACAATGATTACTGTTATAGAGTTTGGAGAATTCTATGACAAAAATGTTGTGTCTTGCATTATCTTCCTAACAATTGAAGGTTACATTTATAATTGAAAACAACAGTTATGTCTCCATAACTAAAAATAAAACTAGAAATACCTAATCAATAACTATATGCCTAATAATAACTATATACAAAAATCCTAAAGGATTACAACAATTTATAGTTGGTTAAATGTGTGTTAAGGCGACAATGAATCAAATTTCTTTTTCAACACATGATCAAAATTTTACCATGTTCTACATACATGATTTTTCCTAAATCGAATTTAACCACTGATGTTACTAGCCCCCAATAGGCAAAATTTATTTATACCTAAAAACATTGTGTCTAGCTTGGAATATTGATTTTATAAAATTGCGATCAATTTCATGGATTCATTCCCATTAGGCCTTGCGACTTTCACTCAAAGATGTGTCCATATAGACCTTCATGTCTACAACAAGGGTTTTGAATATGAATCAACCAATATATCGGTTAGGTTTATATAGTTGAAAGTAGAAATGTGTGAATGAGATATATTCATTTACTTGTGCTTCTCTTCCTCTAGATGAAGATTCGTAAATTACTTCCACTTCGCCTCTCTCATATTTGTGGCCTTCAAATGGAGTAATGATGGATTGAGCTAACCTTAACATTGCAATTTATATTCTTCGCAAATGGTGTGTTGAATTTTTGTATTTCATTAAGAGGGAGATCAACAAACATCGATTTTAATTGCATTAGTGTATACACATACATATATATAGATACACAATTCCAGGGATTGGCATTTTGTGGCAAAAAGGTTCAAAAAGTAGTCCTATCATTGCACACTTTCCTTCAATTTGTATTTCCATTTTCCAGTTATTGATAACTATAGGGATTCTTCTTTCTACAAAAAATTCCTTGAATGTTTATTGTGCAAGTAATATCTCCGATTTATAAATTATGCTTTGTATTCATGAATGCCTATTGTAGCCATTATTTATCATTGGAGATACTCTTCAACTTTGAAGATCTTATTGTTACTTTGTCTTAAGAATAAAACAGTTGAGAAATTTATTATGTTTGATAATCAATGGAGGGTAGGGTTAGGAACTAAATAATGATTTACTTTCCCTCACTACTACAGAAGAAGAGTATGGATCTCTGATTCAGGCTCTAGGTCAGCAGATGCACTATGTTTCCAAAGGTAGCCATGAAACAATGAAATTATTTATTTAGGCAGTCACACTCTTGAGCTTACTAAGTATATCAATCAACCATGTATAAGAGAAAATACATACTCCTCTCATACACATACATACATATACACACATGTTGTGATGTGTAAAGCATTAGTTCCTACATGGACAAGAAATGTGCAAACTCAAAATGAGTCCAATAATATTTTTAATTTAAAGTAATAAACATGATTCTTATATGGATTAGGGTAATTGTGTGGTAAAAGTGTCCTCTTTCCCTAAAAACATTCAACATTTGGTAAATATTTTAGTCAAATCGAAGGATTTACCTAGAATTGTGTAATTGTCTTGTAATATTGTCCTCTTTGCATAAAAAAATTCAATATTGGGTGAAAATTTGATATGATCAAAGTTAAATTTCGTTAGAATCAATATTTGGAAAGTATACATCCCCGATGGGAGTGAGATTAAGACAGCACGTGGAGGTCACCTCCCATATGTGAAAATAAGTGGATACTATGGGAGAGACAGGCCAATTAGTCCCTTCACATATTTGAATGCACTGGGAAAGGTATCATCTTAATGTCAGTTGTTTGTGTGAGGAATTATTCAACATCTATGTGTTGGGGTGCATTGGGTAGCAGAGGGCCTGCGTAACCATTTTTGGGCTTAAAGCCCACAATTTTGGGGAAAGGTATGCTAAAGGATCCACGAGATGCATGGAACACCAATTGTAATGAGTCAAGTCAAAGGGTTGTCTGCCCAAAGATAATGTAAAATAATTCGTCGTGCCCATGGTTCACGGACCATGGAAATGTATAAATAGAGTAAGGCTCTAGAGTTAGGATTCAATTGTTGGTATCTACTTTTGGATCTAGAATGTAATGGGTTTTTGAAGAAACAAGTCTTGAAGTGCCTATAAGCCCGAGTCGAGGTCATTGGTTGGTAGATAGGGGCTCTGCAGCTGTGTGCATAGAGGCCTGGTAGAGTCCACAATTGTGTGCGTGGACCCCTACAGCAGAGTGCACGGGGTAGATTTGGTTGTATTAGCAAAAGAATTGATTAAAGATAAGATTGGTTCTGAAATACTGTGTTGAATCTGAATTATTGTGGATCTGATTAATTTATGGTTGATATATCTATTTGATCTGTGCGGTTATGTTTACATATTGAGTTTATGCAAATCTGTATCTTTTTAGGGTGCATAAATTGGTTATCATTAGTAAATGTTTTCTTAAAGACCCTAAATAGTAGATATGATCTCTAATGAACTCCATAATCATACATCTTAAGGAATTTCCTTGTTCTGGGTCTACGTGGAAGAAGAGTGGCACAAGGCCACAGAATGGTGCACGGACCTTCTAGACCACATCAAGACATCTGAGGGGTGTAGAAACCTAGTTCCAACATCCTCCCCTACTACCTTGGGTGAGACCTCAGTCTGCGCTCCACGACTATTAACAAAAGCGTTGGTAGCTGTGGGATTTGTTTGGCTAAATAACTCTTCCGAACCTAAGTCAAACCCATATAAGCCAATCGATGCTTATGTTGTTGGGATTGGGATCTCCCTAAGGGATGTCTGATGTTAGAACGTTGGAACCCTATGAAGAAACAACTTGAAGATTAGCTAGATTAGAAGCTTCACAAGTTCGTGGTTTAGGAAAAAAGAAATCCATGGATATCAGAAGAATAATGCTTGGATCATTACATATACACAGACATCCATGAGATCTCCTTCATGTCATTCTTGATAGAATTGTATGAGGGAATCGCGAGTTTAGCTGATAGAGTGGCGAGGTGCAGACTAGATCAACCTATTATGTGGACTCCAGAATTGGTGCGCAGGTTAGAGGCATCTAAAGACAAAATCAAACGTGCAGTAGATCATTGGTTGGATCGGGTAATAGGAGGGTTTATCACTAAGTTCACGATAGAAACAACTATGAGTTATAGTGAAGCAAAAAGGCACTTTTTCCAAGGACCGCTGGGTAAGTATATGAAATCATTGAATACTTGGATTAAGATGTTGTTGTGCGAAAAATAGATTATGCACGTTTATTGATGTTTGTCATAACATGGAGTGGAAGAAGTTAGCAAGGAACCAAAGAAGTAGAGAATAGCCTTCTAACCTCTGTCTTGTGAGAAAGCGAGGAAGAGCTCGCAGGGTTCTCTTCAAGAAGCACAGTCCGGTTGATTGGGTAACGCATTCCATTGATACCACTACCAACCACACCATAACCTACTTCACCTACATCAAATCCATATTCACTGACTCCACCTCCACCTCTGCCACCATCGACGGTTGGGATGGCGAGCGTAGTCAAGTTGTCGATATTTAAGGGTGGAGGAAATGAGGAACCAGGTCAGTTTTGGTTTGTGGTAAAGGTAGTATGGGAAGCCCAAGGTACAATGTATGATAACATCAAAAAGGCTACTCTCGTTAGCACACTGCAGGATCGAGTGTTGACGTGGTATATAAAGTACCCAATCGATCATTTGAATGCAAGAATAACGACGATCGAGGATACATTGAACAAGGAATTTGGTTGGCCAAAATCAGAGACATAGTCAGTCATTAGGTTTGAGGAGATTGCAATGTTACCTAGCGAAACCCCATGGGACCTGGATCAGAGATTGAAAAGCACAATCTATGAGGCTAACATGACACTGATAGATGTGCAGCACTACATGTGGTTTGTGGCATCTTTGACACCATATCCGAGGACAACGCTATCACAGCAAAATATCTCAACCCAAGATGAAGCATTAGAGACAGTGATGACGCTGCATGAAACTCCAATCCAACATCCGAGGTTGGGAGTTCAACAAATCCACGCACAAATACAAAACCTATGCTTAGAAATGTGAAGTTTGAAGCAAGGGTAGACACCCTGGTTAATAGTGCATGAAGAGGTGTGGTGTATCAAATGTAAGGGTCAGGGGCATGACAAGGATCACTGTATCAACTTTGTGAACTATATGACGATAGGGGGACCAATACCATTGAGACCAGAGGTTCGGGTAGGGCCAAACACAGTTCCCACATTCTAGTGTGTGATATGTCAAGTGGGGGGAAAGCATGCCACGAACAACTGTCACTTATTACATAACCTGAGATAGCCCCCCCCAGCAGTTATTCTACAACTTTTGTATGACAGTTAGCCATGATGAAAGAAACTGCCAAAGTTATGAGTTATTGATGGATCGAATGCCTACTTATAGGATGTAGATGGAGGCACGCCAGTAGGATCTTGCCGCAGCAATAGCATGAGGCAGATTCCAATAACATGGACGAGGGAGAATAGGACCTAGACGTGGACAGGGACAAGTAATTTGCTAGAATTGTAGAGGACCAGGGTATTATGCGTGTGATTGCACAAACCCTACCAAAGCCTGTTGGTCATACTATTACAAGTTTAACCACGAAGTAGTCAATTTCCCCAAGTTAATTTCTCAGATGCTGGAAAAGCGGGTGCTTATGGCTACACCCACTTAGAACGTCCAAATGAGGAAGGTTGAGTCGTGCAAGGAATACCCTAACATAAACATGATGCTTAGAAGTGGTGCAAGTACATGTTACTGGGAATAGTGTCCACTCGAATGTTGCTATTCCCACTAAGATTGGTAGCTATCTTAGAAACAAACAAGTGAAGTCTACTTTCATTTTCCTTTATGAAAATAGACAAGAGGGGGACCAAGGAAACCAACCTTAGTCTTGCACTTGATTTCCTCTCCTTCATGATAGAGCTTCATTGCTTCTTCTTCATCTACCCAGCTTCAAAGAGCACCCGTGGAATCAAAACAACATACTACTATCGAAGAACGAAGATCTATATTCATAAATAACACAGGACCAGATGTGTGTTAACCATACAAATGCATATATAAACAAGTACACAAGAATATGGAGGAAAACTAGAATAGCTTTATTATGATGAAAATTAGCAAGAGGATTACAACCATATGTTCTGACCCAGCATCATCCTCCAGCTAGAAATCCCTTCTTCACCTCAAGCAAAGCTTAGATCACCCAACACTATGAATGTACACCA
>APFE030268926.1:0-24284 GCA_000404065.3 Pinus taeda | reverse complement strand
TCCAGTCGAAGGAAACAACTAGGTTGCTTGGTGGTGGGACCGAATAGACGGCCGGATATGACTCTGATGAACTTCCTTCCTGCGATAAAGGAACGGGAGGACTACTCCCAAGTTCATCGGAGTTTGTGCTGATGAAAAGAATCTGAACGGTGTCATTCTCTTTCTCTTCAGTGATGGTATCGTTCGAAGATGAACACTCTGAAGGCAAGACTGGGTCAACTGCCGTCTCGACCTTTTGAATTTCATCTGGTATGGATTTAGAGGGTTCATTTTCAATGATAGACGCTTCAGCTGACCACAACGACGGGCCAGCCAGATTTTCAACCAGTGGGAGACTTGGCAAGAGTTTTTTATATCCAGGAGGGAGTCGTAGCAGTGAAACAGGACGGTCATCCAAAACTCTTTTAGCCTCATCAAGGAAGGGACAATGGTGGACGACATGATTGCCTTCACACAACTTGCAAGGAAATCTGGGATTCCTTTTGTGTCCATGTGCTTCACTTTCACTGGTTTATGGTGTGCATTCAACATGGTCGTCAGAGGTTGATGCCACCGGATTGTGCAAACGAGGAGACCAGTCCCTTAAGATACGAGGGATGTAGGGACAATCTCGGTGATAGTGGTCTCCATTGAAAATGACACAAGGAGATTTAGGTTTCGACGGTGCGGTGTGAGAATTTTCGCTAGATGACGCTTGGTTGCCCCCTTTCAATTTGGGTTCCTTTTTCTCTTTCTGCTTCCTCTTCTTCTCAGTTACTTGATGTTTAGATTTATCGGCTTTATCAAGTGAAGAGGAAGGAGGAGAGGGAGAATCAGACGAAGTAGAAGGTTGGGAGGCAACTCTAGTGTCATCTAGTTGCTGACTTGACTGTTCAGGAATTACAGGATTCTGAACGATAGAGGTAGAGAAGAGCCAGATAGACAAACCAATTGTCAACCCTGGAAGTGACAAAGTGGCCATATGGGGTGCACCAACATCTTCTCGAGAGGAGAAGGGACTAGGATTTCCTCGAAGGGGAAATCCTTGGTTGGTAGACTCCATTTTCTCAACCTAAAGACCAACGAGGGAATTTGTGATGTTATTCCGATTAAAATAAATTTTAGACGCTTTGACACAACTTGTTTTTTCAATTATAAAGAGTCGAGAAAAAACAAAAGATGACTCTAGTCGCCTTCGATTTTTATTGAGCCTGAAGTCACAAGTGCTCGGAGGACCTTTTCTTTTAAGGAGTCTAAAAAGGAGCAAAATGGACTTCTCTAGAGATCTAGGCAGAGACGATTAGCAAACCAATCGCAAAACTGCAGAATACTTTTTACGGTATGGTACTAAATCTTCCTGAATGCTGTGTTCAGTGCATTGCAATCGATAGGGCGGCAGACACGGCTTCCTAAGGATAAAGGATGTAGCCTATTGTGGTCTCCCAAAATATACTTGACGGTACGTAGGAGCACAAGTCCGTACTGGCACTTGTCACCTCAAAGTGGAGGAATCACCTAACCAACAATGAAAACAACAGTTACCAGGTTTTACGATGCCGGAATACGTCTCTAGCCTAGACCTCTAGATGTTGTGCATTAGGTTCCAAAGCGTTGTTAGATTCATTAAATTTATTTTAAGTTGATCTTGCTTAAAACATTTCCTTTCAGGTTCACTGTGTGATGTGTATATAATTCCTAAAATGCATTCTAAGATGATAAACAAACATTTAGTCTTCTTTCGGCAATGAAAATCCTAGCTACTAAGGAAAGAAAATTAAGAATCTTTCTGCAAAGAGCATAGAGCACACGCTAAATGCACTATCCTAAATCAAATGAAGCAGTTGAAATGCAAATTCACATGCATGTATTTATTTTCATCCTTCTTAATGTATGAATGATGATAAGAAAGCTATGTGCAAATCTGAATTACTTTTAAAGCGACAATACTCAACAAATTTCTTTTCAAAATGGAGTGAAGGTAAGAGAGACACTTTGTGATTTTGAAATGAAAATTGCTTTTCGACACTTTAAAAACTACTAATTCAAATCATCTGCAATAGTAACTGTATAATCGACTATCAAGAACAATGGGATTGTCTTCTAAAATTGAAAACGACAGCTACGACACTTTCAAATCCAGAAACGACAATTCGACTATGCTACTTTTTTGTAAAAGAGAACTGAAAATGGCGCACAATACATAAAAACACTTACAGTTCTTTGCACTAAGGAAGCAGAGTAATGCAAGAGAAGGGGGTTTTCACAGAGATACACTAACTACAGATAGCAAAACTCCTGAATAGTACTGGAAACAGTGAGAAAAAACCACAGTCTGAAGGTAAAGTTAACCTTTCCTGACCATCGCACTTGTCACACTGTGAATTCAATATGCAGCGTACCTACTGCACTCGGGAAGTGCGATGCATATAGTCTGCCTTGAAGGCAGGGTGTGATGGTACCAGTGTGAGACTTTACCCAAGTTTTCACTCACAGTTTGAAATTCAGTTCAGGAATTTAGGCCGAGTAAGTAATGTTCAGTATATGTAAAACACAGGGGTGATCTAAAGAGGTTACTAGAGCCACCACTTAGGGTAATTAGACTGTTTGCAGATCGATTGTTTAATTCATAAACAAAACCCAGAGATAGACTGAAGCAGCATTGATCTACATTGCATTTGTATAACAAATGCAGTTCGAAGGCTACCTGGCTTGGCTTCAAGCTCCGTTTGTAAGTTTATAAAAGAAACAAAGATAGGTAGACTAACAAACAATCTAGTCGATCCCCAGTGGAGTCGTCATTTTGTTACGGGGAATAGTGTCCACTGGGATGCTACTATTCCCACTAAGACTAGTAGCTATCTTAGAAACAAACAAGTAAAGTCTACTTTTGTTTTCCTTTATGAAAATAGACAAGAGGGCGACCAAGGAGACCAACCTTAGTCTTGCGCTTGATTTCCTCTCCTTCCTGATATAACTTCGTTGCTTCTTCTTCATCTTCCCAGCTTCAAAGATCACCTGTGGAATCATAGCAACATACTACTATCGAAGAACAAAGATCTATATTCATAAATAACACAGGACCAGATGTGTGTTAACCATAAAAGTGCATATATAAACAAGTACACAAGAATATGGAGGAAAACTAGAATAGCTTTATTAAGATGAAAAGTAGCAAGAGGATTACAACCATATGTTCTGACCCAACATCATCCTCTACCTAGAAAGTCCTTCTTCACCTCAAGAAAAGCTCAGATCAGCCAACACTATGAATGTACAATAGAAAACCAACAAAACTTCTCTATAAGATACAAAATTCTAGCCTCTGGATATCTATTACGAGGGATCCATATATAAATGATTATAGGGAGGTGAGTCATCTTCTGGGATCTTGATTAGTGTCCTCTCTCTGATAGTTCCTGCTTCCACTTGGAGAATGATGATCTCTTACTCATCCCTGGTTGAAAACAGAGAGGCAAGTGTCAGAGGGGAAGCTTTTGGAAGATTGCATGATCTTCCACCTCGCATTTATCTCTGCCATTTGTCCATTCCCGAACATCACACCCTACATAGGAGCAATTCAGTATGCATCGCACCTTGTACACTGGGAAGGTGATATCCATCACACCCTCTGCACTGGAGTTTCAGTATGGTCTAGTTTTGACCATTTATGAGCAGTTTTCAGTGGAGAACTTCTAGAAGATGATGTAATCAGTTGACATTGTTCCTTTAGGCAGTGAAGCAACACTTTTAGGGACTTAGGAGCCCTCAGTTTATGGACATTTATGATTGGGGTTGAAGTGCCCAAAAATGTCTATAACAATACAGGAGAAGATAAGGGGAAACAACTACAGGAGGATGTAGGGGTTGGTAAGGCCCCTACAAAGCAACCGAAATTTGATTTAGAGCATGCAAAGGAAACGTTTTTGGAAGCCAGGAAGAACTTCACAGAAGCTTCTACATCGGCTAGCAAGGAGAAAATGAAGCTGGAAAGGGACACTTCTATGCTAACTACATTCTTGGAAACTTGCATGAAGCTACTAAGGGATACTAATGCGGTGAAGGGATTGCAAGAGTTGATAACCAAGTGCACAGGATCGGATGAACCTCAAATGATCTGGAAGCTAGGCAGGCATTTGTTGCGCACTGGAAGGGAAATGCAATTGATTGCCCAAAATTGGGACTATGAGATGGATCAGGTTGTTCTAGACTTAGGGTTGGATGCAAATTTCCTACCTAAATAGACATGGGAGTGCATGGGCAGGCCTGCACTACAGTGGTCTCCTCTCCAATTATAGATGGCAAATCAACAGAAAATCTTGCTGATGGGAAGACTACGGGGAGTTACACTAGATATTGATGTTGTAGGTACACAAAATGACTTTTAGGTCATAGAAATTGTGGATGACAGTAACCCATATCCCACATTATTAGGAATAGACTAGGCAATATATATGAATGGAGTCATCAACCTAAAGAAACGAAAAATGATCTTCGAGAAAAAATCTCTTTGCGTAGTGGTTCCATTGGACTAAGACAAAGGGGCGTGTTATACTGAACCAGTGCCCAACAAGGGCAGTGATGATGAATTGGACTCTATCTACCAGATCACAGCGTAGGACCAGGATCGAGTGAATCCAACAACAGACGGAATAATCTCATGGGACCATGATAGTTGCACGTCGAACTTAGATGAAGAGATTGAGTGATGGCGGAACTGACTACATGAGGTAACAACACTAAACTGTAACAAGATGGTTAGGGAGCGGCCCATTGATGAGGAGGCCATGAAGGAGGAGGAGCCAATCGACCCATGTGAAGAAATGAATCTGAAGAATGGACCCGTGAAGACACCGTGTGTGACAATTGTTCCCAAATGGAATACATGCCCAAGGGTCTAATGCAAATGTCAAAGGTAAGTGCGCATATGGGCTAAAGGGCAATCCAGTTCACCAGAGGTCAGCGATAAAGTCAGGAGGGGAATAGGGGGAGCACACTCAGCATCCATTTGAGAAAACAACCTGCTGGGAAGTTGCGGATACCACGGGTGTGTTGGGCCTATAATAGAGGAAAGACATAGATGTGAGTGTCAATCATTAAACAAAACGAAGCCTAGAACATGTGGGGTAGGAGTAAGCCTCACGAAGTTAAAGCACTATGGGAATAGCTAAGGAAGAAAACCACACTAGTCGAGGAGGGAATCAGCAAGATGAAAAGTGGCGACACCCACAAAGGTCGTGCGGGGCTACATCGAAGGGAGTCAGGCTTGGTCGGGTATCCCACAGAACGGGAACGAGCCATGACCTTGCTATCATGGTTGTGCCCGCACCTACAAAGGGGTACACCCCACATAATGGCGGACAAAGAACTAATGGCGACATAGACACTCGGGAGGTGCTCGCAGCCCGGGTTAGTAGGAAAAAATCACACCAGGTGTGTGACCACCTAACTAGCTGAAGACAACACAGTCTCAGTGCCTCGAGCAATTGAAAGAAGGCACGTGACTATAAGCAAGTCTATGGGAGGCTAACATGGAAAAAGGGTTTGGTACAGAGTCATTTGGTCTCTGATCTCACAGCTGTAGCCAACGGACAGCACTACCACATGGAAAGGATGGGAGGTGACCGTTAACACCACGGTTCCTGACAAGAAAATTGAGTTACGCCCGGAAGGACCGAGTAGCGGGCAATTAAGACGAAAGTTCCGAGCTAGATACGAAAATATCTACCGCCTTAATAAAGTGGAAAGGGAGGGAGGGGATCGATTCAAAATTACGTTTTCTTATAACAACCAGTGGATGGCGCCAGGGTATCTCAGATTTGAACCAATAATGACCAACAAGCACTCGGCTACGAGGTATTCCATGACTACCATCGCGAGAACCCGAGTACAGTTTAGGAAAGAACTATACTCCACCTAGGAGGAGCTAGATGAAGCCACCGTGATCTCGTAACTCTCGAAAGCCCCACGCACTCCGCAGCCTCAGAAAAACAAGCAGACCATGGGGCCTGTCAGGATATCACCAAGATTCAATAGGTTATCAGGAGCTAAAAAGGGCAAATAAATCACCACTAAGCCTGATGAGGATGATGAAGATTTTCAATATTTGATCGATCATATTAACGCATAAGATGAGGACAAAGAGGATGCTTTCAAAATCCATGAATGACCCCCATATCTCTCCCCATGGACTGGGATAGCCAAGATAGCAAAGGATTTAGATGCTGCAAAGAATACACTCCAGACCCCGCTTCTTTCAGATGAAATACGGTTTGATGGGTTTCCGCTAGGTCGAGTTTTGAGCATCAAGTTTAAAGATTGGGACCCTGTAGTTAGCGACAAGTTCCCTGAATTGACCAAAAACCAATTACTGCCACGTAAATGGTTACTAGGTGTGGAGTGGGCGAGACTACTAAATCTAAGGTGGATACCTCACTATCACCGCACGACCATCACCACCCTTTGTCATCTGATAGTTACTATGTCTAGTACATGATGGTTATCTCTAGTTGGAGTAGCTGATTCTTATCACAAATGATTTGGTACACCAGATTACCCACTTACCTATGAAAGGGAATTACCCTACAAACATAGTTGGAATAAGTAACAATGTGGGTCTCACCGAAAAAATGAAGGATAAATATAAGTTGGAAAAGCGGGAGTGGAGATATGAAATAGCAAGCATTAAATATCAAGGGGTGTGAATCACCACCTAGTTACTAGCCAGTAAACTAATGAGCAAGTGTCGTGCAGATGAAGTGCTAGCTCCTGTCATTGCACTTGTAGAGCAGTGCACGAATGGGGTTCAGTTCAATTGGGCGCAGTTTTTATGCGATGAATTTTTGACAAACTGTTGGGAAGTGTAGGACAAAGGTAAGACAGTTTATTATGCATGGTTGCTATTCACAATCCTTCTAGTTGTAGAAGAACTGCCACAGGGTAGCCAGTTTCCCAATATTGAAGATAGACTACCAGAAGTAGTGTGGTATAGTTCGCTCTGGGCTACAAACAATGCAGTAAGGGTTTCTAACATCAAGGTTTTTAGACCTTCATGGAGGGGAGTATCCAGACATGGATCACTTGTAGGCCACGAATGTCTCCAACAAAATACGACAATTTCCAAAGCATGGGCGAGTTCAAAGTAGACATGCATCACTTATATATCCAAGCACGGAAGGTTCCAAAGCGAGCATGGGTCACGCTTCGATTCATTGCAATAGACGATGTGATTTACGGGGTACTAGAAACATGGCCTCTAGAATGGCTTGCCCCAGACAAAGTTGTATTAGAAAAAATGGCAGTGCAACAGCGAAAACGGAACCTCAACAACGACTCAATCAATTCGAAAAAAAGACTTGTCAAGGACAACAGGCAGCTTTGCAGATGGAGGCAAATATGGAAGTAATAGCTGAAGGTATCTCAGAATAGGACATGCACGAGGAGAAGGAGATAGAGGAACACATGGACCATATTATAGAATTACCCTAGGTCAAGTGACTATGTAGCAAGGAATCACCACACACATGCAAGAAGTCCAAGACAACAAAAGCTTTGGAAAAAGAGTTTATTGATAGTAGTAAACCGGTGTGTAATTTCCCTACCGAGGCATATGGATGGATGTGTGGTCTAAAATGCGGATGCAAATTAGAGCTTAATTTAATGTCAACCCGGGAAGGTAAACTTAGAAGTGCTTATCTAAAATATATAGATCTAGAAAGATTCCTAATAACTAATCAAGCATAGATCTAACAATTGTTTGAGATCTATGATTCTCTTACAAGAATACTTTCTACAAGATCTCTTCCAACATTAGAACATCTAATAAGAAATCAAGAGCTAAAATGAAACAAACCTAGATCTAATAATTGTCTGAGATATTACGGTTCTCTTACAAGAACACCTTCAAATAAGATCCTTCCAATATTAGAATATTTAAGAAAATTTGAAACCTGAAATCAAACAAAAACATAAAGTAAATTACAAACAAATAAGCATGCAAGTGAGGCCATGGGGGCCCTCCATAACTCCACCAGCACACCACTTCAATGGAGACTCAGATGTAGAAGCAAAATTGAAGTATAATCCTTTATTTCAAAATTCTAAGATTACAAAAACTTCCAGCTTACAAAAACTTCAAGATTACAAATGGAGGAGATTGTACTCCTATTTATACAATGGGATGAGTAACAAACTCATAATGATCATCCACTACTTTCCCAAAATATGATCCCACAAATCTTTCAATAAATCTCTCACATATCTTGGATAAGATATGCCAACCATGATTTTCTCCTTAGGATAAGATAAGATATGCCTCCATGATTTTCTCCTTAGGATAAGATAAGATATGCCTCCATGATTTTCTCCTTTGCATAATTATCTCCTTAATATGGTGGAGGAGATATTAATTCTTCACATATTTCCTACACATCACAAAACTCACATATTCTTGAGATATATATAAAAATATGTATATTTTCTAATAATTAATCATAAATTCACTTGTAATACAAAAATGAATAAAATGGAAAATAAGAAGGTGAAACCTAAATCTATGTATGAAGATGATATGATAAAAGGTTAATGGGATGATGAAATGTAAGGAATAGTGAAGAAAAATTTAGATGAAAATATGACATTTATGAGTCCCAACATCCTCCCCAACTGAACTTGTTGCATGTCCTCATGCAATCATGCATGGATCTCTTTAAGAACATTTGGCATTTTGAACTTTGGCTTTACATGATGATGTCTTTTAATAATGAATGTTTCTAGGATAAAAGTAACAATTTACATTTTCTTATGGTTGGTTCTTGTGTGACAACCATGAATACAAAGAATGTTGGTTCTTGTGTTAACAACATTCATTTTGTTTTCTGTTCTCTTTTCTTCAATAATAATGTAAACTCTCACTGGAAATCATAATCTATCAATGTGCATAAGAAATCCCTTTTGTAATATTAATGAAGCATGCCAATATTGCGTAGGAAGAAAAGTGCAACTAAGTGTCATTGGAAAATAAATGTTGGTGAATGGTAAATGGAGTGATGGTGAAGAAATGGAATCATGGAAGTGAATATGTAGTGAATATGTAGTGAATATAGTTCTTCCCCCCCCAACTGAATTGGTTGCATGTCCTCATGCAACTTGACATGGTTCATCAAAGGAAATATAGCATGGTAAAGGAATTTTCCAAAATATTCAAGTTAGCATATAAGGAATTGCATGATTAACGATTAGAAAACAACATACCTCTACTTACCCAAGAATGATGAAGTATGCAAGAGGAATGTAGCTGTTGCTGCTGCTGGATCAGGAAAATGTGACCGGATGCTGGGAAATGAAGGAATCTGAACTGCTGATGCTGAACCATGAAAAAGATAAATGCTGAAAGTGAAACTGTGGTACTCTCATAGATTAGAATGAATGTTGCTGTAACTGTTGAGGGAGTTGTGAAAAAGTGTATAGTCTTCACCCGCTACAAACCCGATGGTACAATTCTAAACATGCGAATGAATGTGTCGATGTCGAGCATGAATAGAAATCATTGGATTATCAGCCATTGATGTATGCCGTTAACCAATGCGAGGCAACTCACCATTGATGTCAATGAGTGCTAAGGTGCTGATGTCAATGGGGCAAGACTTGTTGAAAAGTGGGCCTTAAGGAATCCCACATCAGTCAACACGAGTTTGTACAAAAAGATTTGGTAGGACTATAAATGAAAAGAATTCAGGGACAAGCAGTGTGGATCAACCTGGCGAGGAAAACAAGGTAGTGTAATCATGGAAAGGGAATGACTTCGAGCGTCCAAAAATGAATGTAAGGAAATGCATGGTGTATGAAGATGAACTCTTGCTGTGAAAAATGGATATGGAGAGGTCATGCTTTATGAATTTACAATTGGTGGAATTCAAAATCTGCTTCAAAAAGGGAGGTGCAAGGTAGTGGTTGTGCAGTTGGATTTGTCTTTAGAATTGTTCATGAATTTAGTCTTTGGAAGGCCAATTTTTGTCACAATGTAATCTCCTTATGATCACTTGATTATCTTGTAACCTGTAAAAAAAACTTGGCAGAAAGAAAACATAAGTGTGTTCAAGAAGAAGTGGCCATTTCCTTCATGATTCTTACGCAAAAATTTCATACCAAATAAAACATATTAAGGACAATCAAAGTGTTGAAATTGACTTAATCATGATATTAAAATTAATCCATTCTTAAAATAACCATGAAAAGTAATACTCCCTGTTGGTATCAGATGATATATGCTCGGCAAAAAGATTGGCATTAGAAAGATCTGTTGTGTTCTGCATATTAGTATGTGATATAAAAGCATTCAGCATGAATATTTAATGCCATCTTGAGGCTATTGAAACAAGATAATCATCATTTATAGAATCCTCCAAATGTTTGATAAATCGTTCCTCAAAATTTGTTTCCAAGTGTTCCATTTTATTTTATTTTTTTCAGACCTGCATGAATTTTGTGAATTTTTTTTTTTTTTGATATTTTTTATTTATTTATTTATTTTTAAATATAAAAAAAACAAAAGAATGAAATTCAATTTTTGATCCTACTTCATCAGTTAAGAAAGGTAATACAACCAACATCAAACAAGGTTTATTTATGAAGCATTAGAAGTTCGAAAGGCAGCTTAGTGGTGTAGATGATGCTCAAACAAAGATCCTATCCAACTGTTTTCACAAAGTAGCGGCAGGCATAAATCTTTATTATATTGAACATGTAATTCCCTATACTCCTATTTCATTGTAGATTCCAAACACACAAGAGAAAGGAGAGTAAATTATATTCCTGCTTGTATACTCCTAGCCTGTGAGTTTAGTGTTCTTAAAAACGTAACCTCTTTTTCTCATTGAAACATTGAGGATGTGAAAAAGAACATTACATAAATGCAACTGAGTTCGGTCTCTTACTTGTTTACTTGCTACAACAACGACAGTAATCAGTGCATGCTTATCTGCTCTATCAAAGCCAGTCTGATTTTAAGTGACCTACTCCCACATTTTCTTCAAGGTACACTAGATGAAATCATCAGTTCATGATCTAGAATGGAGATGGAGGGATCTGTACGTTCTTAATACTCCATGAATTTTAGATATTTTTGTATGATTAGATTACATGCTTCATTGGCCAGTAAAAATAGTTTATAGGAAGCTTTAGCGAAGCATAAAATTTTATTATATGCGATTTACAGGACATGGCAAATTCATCAAGTATCCATGAGCATATTTGCAATCGATGTTGGGAGATGGCGTTTCAATAGATAATTGTATTTGATGCATGGATCCACGAAGTGGAGGAGGCGATGCGGTCAGCAGAGGACATTGAATCACGTATTAGGCAGCGAGGTTCTTTTCAGGCAGTTGGAGGGGATCCCAACTCTGTCCTGATAGGAGCCCAGCGTAAGCTCATGCTCTTGGCTATCAAGCTCAACCGCTTGGAATCTCTTCTTCAGAATCCGTCCTGAGTGAGAGGGATTTACACAGCTGCAAAGATATGATTCTTGACATGTAACAACGCACAAAGCAAATGGCAATCAGCTTATCCACCTCACAGAGCCTTCAAAAGACAGATGTACAAGACCGTTTTTTATTCACGCAGTTACCAAAATAGGGTCCCGAAGAACCGTGATTTCCTCTTAGCCCATTAAGAATTTAAGCAAACAATTTCTGGGTTATGTAATTTATTCTATTGTACAAGAAACCCATGTCTTCGTTTGTCTAGATTTTCCCTGGTTTGATCACAAACGGCTTTTCAAATCTGACGTTTTTAAGGGGTTGCGTTTCAAAACCTGTGAAGTGGAAGACTGAAACAGAGGAACATGAGATGGGGTTCAATGAATTGCTATCAGGGAAAGGATATGTAGAAGCAGATATAGATCCTGGAAATATGACTGTTTCAGGCACATGTGGCAGGTGTTATAATCGGTCTAAGCTTGCAAAGCATGCAAAGATTGGTCCTCAGACCCCTGGATCAAACATTGGTTCCCCTTTGGGCAATGCTCCTACTCCAATCAGCAGCTGTCGTTATGATAGCTCTCTTGGGTTGTTAACAAAGAAGTTTATTAGTCTAGTCAAGCAAGCCGATGATGGTATTCTTGATCTTAACAAGGTTGGAGATATTTTGGAAGTCCAAAGGCGCATAATATATGACATAACCAATGTGATTGAGGGGATAGGACTAATTGAGAAATTCCTGAAAAAAAGAATTGATTCCAGCAACATATAATTCAATACATCTTCAAAATTCAGAGATTAATTTATTGCGTCCTTTCAGACATCAATAATTCTTGTAAAACCCAGACTCAGTATTGATTTCTTCAAATTGAATTTCAATAACCCTTTGCAACGATTTTCATATATAATTCCAGAGTTAAAAATAAGAATTGCGCCTCTTTCAACTAGTGATTACAAAAGTCGATTTACATCCAAATTTTCCTTATATAGAATCGATCGATTTACCCTGTTTCACAATTAAAATCAATGCACCATCTCAGACAGTCAATCAAGCACCAAAAAATTTATTTATTTAAACAAAAATCTAAAAAAGAAATTAAGATGATTTTTCACTCCTGCAGATCAATTTTGCAGCAAAAAGTATTTTTATTGGAATAAATCAATAGATTTTCTGATCTTCCAGATCGCACGAAGCGCAGGAAGAGAGCATACTAATCTCTTGATTTATTTTTATTTATGCAGGTTAGCGTGGATGGAGGAAACACAATTAAGATCTGCGACAAAACCTTGCATTATCTACACTCTTTCTGCAATGTCACGGGGGCGTTTAGACTCTCGGAAGACATAATCTTTCTGATAATCAGGCTCCTGGCTCACCCGTGATACAGAAACAAGACATAGAAATGCAAAAATGTGCCACTGAATTTATTCATGATGATTTATTTTTGGAAAACAAAACTAAAAACTTCTAGTGAGATCTCATTTTTATTTTTCTAATCTATTCTACATTAATTTAAAAGATGTTTTATTTTCTAAGTAAAAGCATGCTTCCAGTGAAGCCATCTACGGACTAAAAATTCGAACATGCTCACATCAAGATTTAAAAATTTTACATTATGTTTTTCAAGTATGTGAGAATCCTGTCTTAGAGTTGGCTCAAGGTTATTGTCCTTGCTCTCCAAGAAGTACCTGTTCAACATTGTTAAAGCCCTCATCCGTAGATGGATTAGTGAGAAATGGGGGGTTTAAAATAAAAATGAAATTTAAATTATCTATGTGCAAAAATGAAAAAAAGAATGCTCCAAACTTTGAACTCCTTTACGAACCTGCTATCACCAAGCTCCACAAATTAGTCCATAAAAACAAATGCATAAAAAAAACAATTACTAAATCCTTCTAGTTGCACTTCCCCGGCAACGGCGCCAAAATGTGTGGTCTAAAATGCGGATGAAAATTAGAGCTTAATTTAATGTCAACCCGGGAAGGTAAAATTAGAAGTGCTTATCTAAAATATATAGATCTAGAAAGATTCCTAATAACTAATCAAGCCTAGATCTAACAATTATTTGAGATCTATGATTCTCTTACAAGAATACTTTCTACAAGATCTCTTCCAACATTAGAACATCTAATAACAAATCAAGAGCTGAAATGAAACAAACCTAGATCTAATAATTGTCTGAGATCTTACGGTTCTCTTACAAGAACACCTTCAAATAAGATCCTTCCAATATTAGAATATTTAAGAAAATTTCAAACCTGAAATCAAACAAAAACATAAAGTAAATTACAAACAAATAAACATGCAAGTGAGGCCATGGGGGCCCTCCATAAATCCACCAGCACACCACTTCAATGGAGACTCAGATGTAGAAGCAAAATTGAAGTATAATCCTTTATTTCAAAATTCTAAGATTACAAAAACTTCCAGATTACAAAAACTTCAAGATTACAAATGGAGGAGATTGTATTCCTATTTATACAATGGGATGAGTAACAAACTCATAATGATCATCCACTACTTTCCCAAAATATGATCCCACAAATCTCTCAAGCATTTTTAACTACTTTCCCATTATTACAAAATATGATCCCACAAATCTCTCAATAAATCTCTCACATATCTTGGATAAGATATGCCAACCATGATTTTCTCCTTAGGATAAGATAAGATATGCCTCCATGATTTTCTCCTTAGGATAAGATAAGATATGCCTCCATGATTTTCTCCTTTGCATAATTATCTCCTTAATATGGTGGAGGAGATATTAATTCTTCACATATTTCCTACACATCACAAAACTCACATATTCTTGAGATATATATATATAAATATGTATATTTTCTAATAATTAATCATAAATTCACTTGTAATACAAAAATGAATAAAATGGAAAATAAGAAAGTGAAACCCAAATGTATGTATCAAGATGATATGATAAAAGGTTAATGGGATGATGAAATGTAAGGAATAGTGAAGAAAAAGTTAGATGAAAATATGACATTTATGAGTCCCAACAATGGACCTGATCACAGAATAGACAAGTGTGTTGGCGGAGATCCGAGTGCAGCTGCAGGCGTTACAGGTTCGACCCCCAGGTGGGTAACCTTACAATTAATAGAGGACACCATTGCGGCTGACCAGCTAGTGTGCACCTATACAATGAACACATTAGCACAACCAACAAGTGTTGTCTTAGCAGAAGTAGAGGGGGAAGTGTGAGGTTGGAGGTTGAACCTGGTGCCCTCCCTAAAGAATCCCTGTACCAACTGCAAGATGGGGCAACCATTGAGCTTTGAGCCAGGAGCACTAACAAAGTCTGGAGCAGGTCAGTCTCTAGCAAGATGACATGATCACACGCAACTAGGCAATGGAACAGGATATGATTGAAGCTTATAGCAAGGCAATAGAGTTAGCTATACCAACCAAACTTCCAACAACTCATAGGGTTCACCGCATGGCCACAGAATTCTGGGCGGCCCAAGAGGAAGCTGCGAAGACTCAATGGGAGTTAAATCTCAGAATTGCAGAGGTCGAGCTAAAGACACATCCGACCACACTGTTAGAAATTCAAGAATAGTGCCACAGTGAAATTCAAGCAGGACTAGACATGATAAAGTTTGTTGTCCAAGATCGCTCAGGACTGTTAGATCAATCCCTCCTTATGCTCACCTCCCTCCAGGAATACCCAACCATATAGCAAGTCGAAACCAAAGTGCGAGAGTTGCAGCAGGCTTATGACACCACCCGAGGGGCTGCAGAGAGAGTCGCTATTACGTAGAGGTTAGCTAAAATGAAGGAGGCTTAGGCTCTCAAGGCACAAGTTGATGCTATGCAACAAAAGGAAGCAGTTCTTAAAGAATGCATCCATCCTTGGCTGGATGAAGCATTCATGGTTTCCATAGCCATCAAAGGAAGGTTAGAACACATGCAGGTAGTAGGTGATCTTGGGCAGGTAGCTACAAGTTATATGGATGCATTGGTGGCTCGCGTAGAACAGGTATAGAGGATAGCGGCATCGTTCGTTGTAAGCACAAATGACGTGCAAAAATTGTTGACCGACCTCTGCACAAATATTACCGCACTAGCCGAGTGACTCGGGACGAGTCAAGATTATTGTGTTGGGGACTGTTGGGTACCAAAAGGCTCGCATAACGGTTTTGGGGCTTAAAGCCTACAATTTTGCAGAAAGATATGGTAATGGCTCCACAATATGCACGAAGCACGAATTGTAATGAATCAAGTCAAAGGGTTGTTCGCCAAAAGATAATGTAAAATAATTTTGCCCGCCCATGGTTTGTGGACCATGGAAATGTATAAATAGAGGAAGGCTCTAGAGCTAGGAGTCAGTTGCTGGTACGTAGTTTTGGATCTAGAATGTAATGGGTTTTTAAAGAAAGAAGTCTTGAAGTGTCTGTAAGTTTGATTCGAGGTCATTGGTGGGTAGATATAGGCTCTATAGTTGTATGCACAGAGGACTGGTAGAGTCCGCAACTATGTGTGCGGACCCCAACAGCTGAGTGTGTAGGGCAAATCTAGCTGTATTAGCGAAAGAATTTATTAAAGATAAGATTGGTTCTCAAATACTATGTTGAATCTAAATTATTGTGGATCTGATTAATTTATGGTTGATATATCTGTTTGATTTGTGTGCTTATGTTTACATATTGAGTTTATGCAAATCTGTATCTTTTATGGGTGTGCGAATTGGTTATATTTAGTAAATTTTTTCTTAAAGAGCCTAAATAGTAGACATGATCTGTAACGAACTCTGTAATCATAAATATTAAGGAATTGCCTTCTTCTAGGTCTACGTGGAAGTAGAGTGGCACAAGGCCACAGAATGGCATTTGGACCTTCCAAACCACATCAAGACATCCCAAGGGTGTAGAAACCTAGCTCCAGCACCCTCCCTTGCTACCTCGGGTGAGACCTCAGTCTGCGCTCCGCGAGCTATTGCCGAAAGGGCCAGTAGCTATGGGATTTGTTTGGCTAAATAACTCTTCCCAACCTGGGTTAGGCCCATATAATCCAACAGGGTGACAGAATGTTAAGACAACACGAGGAAAATGCACCAAGCCTTCATCCATACACTTAGATATGGTGTTGGGAGTTGTGGTGGCTGTCGGGAAGGAGGAGGAAGCATTAGAGGTTGACGCTTATTGGAAACAGAGTGTGGATTCTCATTGTAGAAATATACAGGGGTAGTGAGCTTTTTTAATCCTTGTAGCTAGGAATCTTGGTTATTGGTGGCAAAAAGAAAGACTAGGCATAGAAGAAAAACTCCTCGCCGTATGCAGGTAACTTGTTCTACCTCATTCTGATAGGTTGGCAGAGCTCGTTCGTAAGGAAACCCTGCAACTGGAGGAGGAAGCCGAAGTACCCATGCTCTAATAGTGATTTCTAGTGCAGCGGGTCTTCGTGAGTTCACCTATGGTTTTTGGCTATCAAATTTGGTAGGTGGTGGCAGATTTTTCGCTCGTCTCACAGCAGAAACAACCCACTTATCCCTAGGTGGTGCTCTATCATTGTTGGTATTCTAGAATGGAGGTGTTAGAATTATCTAGTGGGGGTGGTCCTTCGTGGGTAGAAGGAGACATCTTGGTGAATTTGTGTTATTGCTCAGGTCTTCTATCTACAGGGAGTGTTATTTTGGGTGGAAAGTCTGGTGTTTGGTGCTCATTCAAGGTGTGCCTCTACCGTGGGAAGTAATGAAACCATCAGTGTGAAGGGGATACTCTTCCTCTCCTGCTCTTTTTTCTTCTAAAGGGGTGATACACTAGGCTCTGGTCACAGTACACCCCATTGGGGTGGAAAAATGGCTGGACATGCACGGAAAGGAAATGTAGGTGTGAGAGAAGGTTGTGGAGGTGGAAAGCAGAGGTGAGCAGAGGTGGAGGCTCACATGGCCATGCAGAAAATCACAAGGGTGGCATTACTTGTGGCAGGAGGGTAAAGCATGGGTCGGCAACACCTAAGGCTCTGCAGGGATAGAGTCTCGAGCACTACTACTTGGAAAACTGTTGCATTCTCATTTCCAGTTTGATGGAAAGGGTGGATGCTGCATAACGAGTTCGACATGAGAAGCATGTGTTGTAAATGGACTCTCTTGAGCTGCTACATTACTTTCAAAATCAACTTTGGGAAAGACTAGTTATTGTTTGACAGGGAAAAAGGCAAAGAAAGTAGAAAAGTTGGAGATATGGATGGCACACTACAAACGACACATTAAGTGTGACTTCCACCCTCCTTCACCTCCTTTAATGACCCCGACCAACCGTGCATCCATTACATTAGATGACTAGTACGATTTCTGGTGTCTTTTATGTTTTAGCTGTGTTTTGTTGCCTCTGGCCCAACCGTTTATGGATGATGTCATTAGCTATTTTTTTATTTTTGTCATTTGGTGAACTTTTTGGTCAACAAACCTAATGAGGGTGAGACCACTTATTTTGGGACAGACTCTATGTACTCCTTTTTTCTGAGATTAATAGAATATTGACTGAAAAAAAAATATTTACAAAGTATATATATTTTAATGCTTAAGTAAATTATTTTTATGGTTTTTACTTATCAATTATTTTGATATCAAATTTCAATATTTTATTTTGAATTTCGGTAGGCTCAAAAATCAGAACTAAAATATCTTATTTTTTAACGATATTTTTAAAAATTGATTATCATTTTAAATAACAAAACACAATTTTTTTTAGTTGTCTCAGAGTATCCATAGTAGACTCCCAGAGACAAATATGGTTTCTATTGTGGGTACTCCAAGAGGAAAATATGGTTTCTACTGTGGATACTCTGAGAGACAAATATGGTTTCTACTATTGATACTCTGAGAGACAAATATGGTTTCTACTGTGGATACTCTGAGAGCCAAATATGGTTTCTACTATGGATATTCCGAGACAAAACTCAAAAAAGAATGAACCACAGACGCCTAAAATCCAAAATACATTTTTCTATTGTGAGTATCATTTTAAGTAACAAAATACATTTTTGTTTTAAACATTTGTTGGTATTAGAATTTTCTATCTTTAACTTCAATAAAATTTATGAGTTAAATGATTTTCTAGACATGATTATTAAAAATGTTTGGAAGATACAAATTTAATATGTCTGTTTTGTTTTATTATTATTAGGATTTTTTTAATATTGTGTGTTTAAGTTTATTAAATTTTTTTTAGATTTTCAATTTTATTACGATTAGTTTTTTTTTAATATTGTGCGTTTAAGTTTATTAGATTTATTTAAATATAACTTACTGAACGTATCCTATTTCAACCTTGGGTGGATGGAACAGGGTTGACTTTCTTTTTTTTTTAAATGGATGCAAGGGATTTTATATGGAGGGAATATGTGATCCATTCTCCTCTTTGATATATTTGACAGTTGCAATGCATGAACGAGAGATCTTCTTTTAATCGTACTCCTCTTTCTGTAGGTGAAGGTTCACTAATTACTTCGTCTTCACTTTTCTCCTCTTTATGGCTTGGAAATGGAGCATCGAGGGATTGAGCCAGCCATGACATTGGGATTTCAATTCTTCACAAAGTGTGCATTGAAGCTTTGTATTACTTTGTGAGGGAGATCAAGAAACTTTGGTTTTTACATATACGTAGATACACACTTGCAAGAATTGAAATTTTTTAGCAAAAATGTTCAAAAAGTAGGTCTATCATTCCATGCTTTCCTTCCATTTGTATTTTATTTCTCTAGTGATTTATAACTATGAGGATTCTTCTTTCTAGAAAACACTCCTAGTGTTTTTCATGCAAGTAGTTCCTCCCCTTTATAAATTCATTTATGCTTAGTATGTTGACTCCATGTTAATGGCGATGTAGAAGGTCAATGTTCCCCGTGTGTTTCATGGCATGTGCTTAAATCTAGTGACGTGTCTGTTTACTAATACCTATGGGTTTTGGTGTAACGGCAATCATGACTCCAACAAGTGGTATTAGAGCCAGAGGTCTTGAGTTCAAAACACACTAGGCTCATGTTAGGGGGAGAGATTGTTGGATTCCCATTAATGGCGGTGTGGAAGGTCAACACTCCCCGTGTGTTTTGTGGCATGTGCTTAAATCTAGCGATGTGTCTGTTTACTAATACATGCGGGTTTTGGTGTAACAACAATCGTGACTCCAATATTGTATTCAATATTTTTTGTTGTATGCTTTGTATTCATTTATCATTGGAGATAATCTTCAACTTTAAAGATAAACAATTGAGTGATTTATTATGCGAGATAAACAACGGAGAATAGGGTTAGGAGCTAAATAATTATTTACTTTCCCTCACTGCCAAAGAATAAGAGGATGTATTTCTGATTGAGGCTCTAGGTCAGCAGATGAACTACATTTGCAAAGGTAGCCGTGAAACAATGACATTCTTTATTTTGAATATTAGCAACCACACTCTTTAGCTTACTAACTAGATCAAGCTACCATGTCTAATAGAAAACACATACCCCTCTCATAACCATACATACATATACTGACATGTAAGCATGTATGAAGCACTAGATACTACGTGGATAAGAAACATGTCAATTCAAAATTACTCCAATAATATTTTTAATTTAAAGTAATAAACACAACCCTTATATGGAGTACGGTAATCATGTGGTAAAATTCTAGTCTTTGCCTCAAAAATTTTGATATTTCATAAATATTTTCAATATGATCAAAGCATTTACCTAGAGTTGGGTAATTGTGTGGTAAAGCTCTCCTCTTCGTACCAAAAATTTCAATATTGGGTGAAAAATTGTATATGATCAAAGTTAAATTGTGTTATGATCCATATTTGAAAGGTATATATATTTTAGTTTTGATTGCTATTTGGATAGTATATATATTTTAATGATCAAGTAAATTATTTTTATGGTTTTTACTTTATGACAGATATAAATTAAAATTTACGGTTTTGATATCAAATTTAAATATTTTATTTTGAATTTTGGTTTACTCAAAGATCATCTTTAAAGTATCTTATTTTATATTGATATTTTTATAAATTGATGATGATGATGATGGTGGTGGTGGATAATTTCCACTAAGACCAAATTGGTCTATTAGGCCTATAATTTTCTTAGTTATTTTCTTAGTTCTTAATTGTCTCACTTCTCGTCTTTCTTAGTGACGTTGTTGTTGTAGTTTTCTCTTTTTTCTCTACCGTCTTCCAACTTCCTTTAAAATAATAAAATACATTTTTATATTATGAGTATTCTTTTCTGAATTTGTCTACTCCTATATTGATACAAAGAAAATTACAAAGAGGCATCGGCCTTGAGAAGTCTAGTCCAGAGATGCGGCATGCTCACATTACATAGCTGAACACTGACCAAACAGACCTGCTGAAAACTGACCAGACGGGCTTCTAGGACCATGACCATGACTAGTTCATAGAGACAGAAAACTCTAATATCAAAACTGAAGACTGACCAGAGGTAATTCAGAGACCAAAATAGGATGATTGGGCCTAGTCAAAAATAGAGAAGCGCTGCCCAAATCAAAACTGAAATCAGACCCATTAAACAGCTGTAACCGAAATCGAGACCCAAAGACCCAGTCAGAAGAATGGCACCCATGCAAGGGAAACCAACAATTTGACTTTAGAACAAAGGACTGAGCATGATAAATGTAGAGCATTTAATGGCTATAAAATAGGTGGGAATTGAGCACCTTCAAGCAACGGAGAAACAAAAACCATTGAAAGCAGACCTGATTAAGCTTCATGAGAGGTGGAAGGTGGCTCTTCAATGATGTGGCCCAAATAATTGTAGGGGTCTTCATCCTTAGAGGGATGGCCCTATTTGGCTAAAGAACCGCCACGAGTAGGGACACCCAGACCAAATTGATTATTCATGTCCTGGGTTGCAGTGCCACCAGGATCCTTACTCTACTTGTTTTCAAACTGAGACATGCCATGCCTATCTTCCACCCTCATCTCCAGTGTCACCCCAGGGGTCACAACAACCTGCCCAGAAGTAACCTCTCAAAGCTCAATGGTGACTGAAGCTAACAAGGAGAAATTACTGAGTATACAGGGGAACTAAAAATGAGTGGTGTGAGATGGAGAATTATGAGAGTGCGCTGTTGAATTAAGCTGCCCACGACCCCATCCACAACCACTCCTGGTATAGCGATCAAGTAGAAGTCCGAGGAATAAGACGAGGAGTTCGAGGTGGAGGAGGAGGGATGGTTGATAACTTGCCCTTAGGAACTTCCCCTCTTGAAACTCATTCTCTAGCGTAATCTGGGCATAGTGAGAAGAACAAGAGGTACTGAACAAACAGCAATACTATGAAGGCAGAGGAGGATTGAAAGGGGCTTAGCTTCAGCACACAGAGGAGCACTGGGAAAGACAGAGGATGAGCTACAACTAAAATTGTAGAAAGGGTTGTGAGAAACATGCAGGCTTGGCGATAAATCAACATAGCGATCCAAAGCCCAATGTTTCCCGAGGCTGGTTCAAGAGCGAGGCTCTGCGACCACAAGGGAACAACACGAGGGTAGGGGAGGAGCATGAATGAGTCCTTGGAGGGGTGCCATGAAAGAAGAATTAATAGGCTGGTGTGGAGGGACGAGTTGCATTAACGCAACATTCAAGTTGTAGGTAGAGGAATTAATGACAGTCATTACGCGAGGCTGAGTGGCAGTGGTAATAGGCCATGCGCCAACCCACCAAGCCACCCATGTACCGATCACATTGTTAAACACTCAGATCTAGGAGAGATAGATCTTGTTGCACCAAAAGAGTGCAGTGTTGTTTGAGTTTTGTATCATTAGAACTGCTCAGTGGACTAGAGAAGAATGGGAGCTACTGATCGGCGCCTTGATTAGCTAGTCTGTCGGCTACCTTGTTAGTTGTTCGCCGAATGTGCTTGAAGGTGATGTTGCATGGTTCCTTGAGCCATTCTTCAATTTGTTCCAATATGCTTAGAAGCTGCCAGCTCGAAGCGATCTTTGTTGCTGAGGTGCCTTAGCGAATCCGAATAGCAGCCTCTATTAAGACTTGAGAATCCCCTTCTACCTCTAGAGGGAAAAAAATTTCTATTTCTGCTATACAAATGACCTTCCATAGGCCTTCAAGTTCGGCAACGTTGTTGGTGTCTCTTCGAAGCGAACCATGATATATGTGCAGAACAGAGCCTTTAGCATCTCTGAAGATACCACTGTAACCAGCCAGCCCAGGATTGCCCTTAGCAGCTTTGTCGAAGTTCAGTTTGTAAGAATGGATGGTAGGGGGAAACCAGAATTGGGGAGAATCAATATGGGTGGAGGAGTTGGGCTTGACTTGACCTAAAAAAGTGAGGTCCAGGTTCCAATTTTCCAGAATGAGGCATTCCTAGGGTGAAGCTGGCAAATTTGAGTCTTGCCAGTGTCTTAGAGCTAGAGTTTCTTGAAGGTTTTGTTTGAGAAGTAGCCAGAGGGTTTCAAGGGGTGTACTATGATTGTTAAAGATCCTGTTATTTCTTTCCTTCCAAATGATCCAATAGACAAATCCCGGTAGGAGGTTCCAGAGGGAATTGACTAGTAGACTTTGGAAAGGATGCCAAGGCTAGTTCCTGATGGTGTTTAAAATATCTCCCACATGTCTACCCATTCTTCTATTGCACTAAATTGTTCTCTCCCAAAGTTGAGCTGCTAATGGGCGGGTGTCAAAGAGTTGCAAGATGGTCTTTGTGTGAAGATTGCAATTGGGACATCTGGAAGGCCCAGTAAATCCTTGCTCTTGTAGATTGTCCTCGAAGAGGCTGAATTCTAAGGCATTGATCTATCTTTTCTTCAGCTGGTTTGTTGAGCGAGCGGTAGGTCCAAGAGGAGAGCCTGGTTTCTAAATTATCAAGGAGGGTTCTCGAGGAAGCATGTTTGACGGCTGAGTCAAACAGGGGAGCTCCAAGATATTTCGAAGGAAGCATAGCTATCGGGAAGCCCAAAATCCTGGTTATATTTCTCTAAGTGAGAATGGGAGTATGGAAGAAGAAGAGTTGGGATTTGGAGGCATTGATAGTGGTGCCAGAAGCTTCTAAGAAGAGATTGAGCAGGGACTTGAAGGTAGAGGCCTCTTGGACTAACAGATGGTCGAAGAGCATATTATCATCGACAAACTATTGGTGAGAGATGGGGGATTGACCATGTAGAGAAATGCCCCTTAAGGAGTGTGAATAGATAACAGAGTGAAGAAGGCAACTGATTCCTTTGGCCATGAGAACAAAAAGGAACAGGGAGAGAGGATCACCTTGGCGAATACTCTGGGAGGGATGAAAGGGCGAGGAAGGAGAACCATTAAGAAAGATGGAGAAACAGTGGGAGGAGATAAGATTCATAATCCAATGTGTCCAGGTAGCATTAAAGCCAAATGTAAGTAACATTTGATTAATATAGGTCCAGCTGAGTTTATCGAAAGCTTTAGAAATATCTAATTTGAGAATCATACCTGGCTTTTTGAGAATCTTGAGTGAATGGATCACTTCATGTGAGAGAATGATACCATCCAAAATCTAGCACCCTTCTACATATCTTGTCTGCTCTGGTGAAATGAGGAGAGGGAGAAGAGGTTTGAGCCTATTCGCCAAGACTTTAGATATGAGTTTATAGATTACATTACAGAGTGTGATAGGCTTGCATTTATCAGGTGTATTGGATTTTTCCACTTTAGGGATGAGAGCTATGAAGGTCATGTTAAGGGAAGGAAGGATCCAATGCATCGATCGTGATTCTTCCACAAGCTCCTAGACCTCCATTTTGATATGCCCCCAAAAAGCATCGAATAAATTGGCGTCCTTAAGTTGGCCCATTGCGTCCTCCATTTCCCGCATAGAG
>APFE030268916.1:12293-28096 GCA_000404065.3 Pinus taeda | reverse complement strand
TACCATAGGCCCAAGCGAAAACCCCTCAGCAACAAAGGCATTCTCTTGAAGTCAAAACAACTCTGATACCAAATGTAGGTTTTAACCCCGTACATAAATTACCTGCATACGAATTCTAAAACATAGAAAATAAACAATGTGAGAGTATAACACATAAAACACATATAGACAGAGCTTTTCCCCTGGATCCCAAATCGAGACTACCAGCTTGATTTTTCATTATGTTCCTTTCAATGTTACAATACATATTTATACATGTTGAAGCATCTAATATCATGGACTAAAAACCATCGCGTCATGTTGAAGCATCCAATACCATGGACTAAAAACCATCGCGTCCAAAGCCATCGACCAAAAACCATCGCATCCAAAACCATGTGCGAAAATCATACATAAAACCATAGGTAGGTTCACCCAACCTAATATAGGGTCCAAAAAAAAATTTCCCGGGGCAGACCACAGAGAGGGGGGCTACCCGCCCCCCTCAAACTCCCCGCTGTGCAATCAGCGCAACAAAGGGGGGGCTTCACTACCTCTCTAACCCCTCGGTTCACTACGTGGGCTAGTTGTGGAAAGAATATAGCACAACCCAACAGCTACTTTGTCACGCAAGACTCGCCACACTATGCACTGCTCAAGAGGCACATGGCTACCATGCAGACCAGCGGAGGGGGATCTCCAAGCATCAAAAAAGAAACTGTAGGAGCCTACACCAGTAATTAGGAAGCGATGGACGCTCTTGTAGGCAGCATACCGGAGAAACCCATCAACTTGGAGGATGAGCCCCTTGATGATACTACGTAATGGTAAATTCTATGTTGTTTTTTCTAGGTTTCTGGAAGGTTCCTTTTGTCTACGACACCCCCGACATCAATGCCACTCTCGAAGTTTTAGTTTTTCCAATCATACTCAGTTCTCGTCCTCTCGAATCAAAGGGAATTTTTGAGAAATTTTGCAGCTGTCCTTCTATCCTCTATCTATCTTCCCTATTTTCTCAGTTCAAAAGAAAGAGATTTTTTGTAAGCCATTGTAAAATATATTTAAGAAAATCTTCACAGTTCAAAAGAAAGAGGTTTTTTGTATACAATTGTAAAGTATACTTCAGGAAATGTAAAAAAGGCCTTTTTTGTAATCACTGTGAAAAAAACACTGGTTTTGGTGCTTCAGCGTCCTGCTCGCACCACCCCACTCAAATTGTAAATACTAGATTTTGAATTAATAGAAACTATCTTATTTACAACAACAACAACAAAACACACTCCTCCATTGCTCACGTGTTCTCTAATAAAGTGATATCTAGTATCAATATGCTTGCTCTTCTAATGAAACACACTATTCTTGGATAGTGCAATCTCTGAGGTGTTGTCATAATATATTGATTCTGATCCTTGTTGTTTCTACTTGAGTCCATCAAATACTCTTCTTAACTAGACTGCTTGATATGTTGCTGATGTTCCTACTACATATTATGCTTCTACTGATGAAAGTGTCAAAATGGTTTGCTTCTTAAATTCCCATGAAATCACACCTGAACCAAGATGGAACACATAACCAGAAGTGCTCTTCCTATCATCCAAACTGTTTGCAAAATCACTATCTGTGTATCCAATCAAATCCTTCTTTTTAGTGCTTGCATACATTATGCCACAATCTCTAGTTCCTACTATGTATCTCAAAATTAGTTTTCCTGCACTCCAATGTGTGTCTTTTGGAGTCTCCATAAATCTAGAAATCTAACTCACTACTTCCATAATATGTAGTCATGTAATTGTGAGATACATGAGTCTTCCAACCAATATTTTGAATAGAGTTGGACCTATATCTAATCCTTCATCAACCTTGCTTAAATTTGTACCTGTTGCAACTCGTGTAGGGACATTTTTGCAATTTTCCATCCCGAATATTTTCAACATATCTTTGGCATATTTATTTTGACAAGTAAAAAATTATTTTTCATAATTCTCGACTTCTATGCCAAGAAAATATTTCATAAAACCAAGATCTATCATCTTAGATTCTTTCATCATGGCTGCATTAAATTCATCTAACTCAAAATCATCTATAAAAATCATGTCATCAACATATAAGAAAACAATCAAAATTTACCCATATTCATTTGCCTTTGTGTACAAGGTAGGTTCAATGTTACTTCTGCAAAATCCATTCTTGATCATGTAGCTGTCAGTTCTGCTATACCAAGCTCTAGGCGCTTGCTTCAGTCCATAAAGTGCTTTCTTTAACTTGTAAACTTTCTCTTCGTTACATTCCACTTCATATCCTAGAGGCTACTGCACATAAATATATTCTTCTAGAATTCCATTCAAGAAGGTTCATTTCACATCCATTTAATATACTTTCCACTTGTTCTGAGCTGCAATGGCTAGAACTGTTCTTACAATATCCAATTTGGCTACAGGAGCAAACATTACTCCAAAATCTATTCTTGGTTGCTGTGAGAATCCTTTTGCTACAAGTCTAGCTTTAAATATGTCAATTTCACCTTTCTCATTCAACTTTGTCTTGTACACACACTTTAC
This sequence comes from Pinus taeda, assembly GCA_000404065.3. Classification (NCBI taxonomy): domain Eukaryota; kingdom Viridiplantae; phylum Streptophyta; class Pinopsida; order Pinales; family Pinaceae; genus Pinus; species Pinus taeda. The sequence goes on along the minus strand of APFE030268916.1, from coordinate 25,559 downwards.
ACAAATGAAATTTTTGTCCTTTGGAAAATAAACCAAATCCCATGTATCATTCTTTTCAATAGCTTCAATTTCTTCATCGATGGCTTGCACTCAATTTTCATCTTTGATTTTTTCTTCAAACGAAGGAGGTTGGAATGACAACAATGCAAAATTTGAACTAGTATCAAAATCATGATAAATATCTTTCAAACTTCTCATCTTCCTCTTACCATTACTTGATTCATCAGCTGATTGATTGTTGAGAGAATATTGATCTATTGATCTACTTAAAGATCCATGCTGCTCTGAAAATATTGGAGTCATTGTTGGTGTGTCTCTATTTGGTGTCTTCACCTATGATTCTGTTGAAGCCCCAAAAATTGGGTCTACAACAAGGGGGATACCCGCCCGGTCCGGACCTTGGTTGGCAGCTCCTTATCCATTTGGTATAGCCGGTCCGACTGGGGATGTGGGACCAGTTTCCCAATTTATGAGTGTGTGTGCAGAATTTGATGTTTCTGATCTAATTGTTCCTAATTAAGATATTCTAATTCTAATTTTAATCTAATCCTATGCTATTGTATTCCAGTAAACAAAAACATCTAAGTCTTTACTAACCTGGGGTGTGATTCTTCTATTATGTGATCTAAAAAAATTTCAAATAATAACTAGTAATAAAGATCACTCAGCTATTATGAGAAAACAATTCAATAAAGATGAACCAATTCATATAAAAAGTTAGACGAAATAGTTGCGAGAAACATATCGCATAATGAGCTATTCATACATTAAACATAAATAAATATCTATCACCGTACAAAAGTGCCAAATGATAACTCAGACATTCACACATTAATATATAAACAAATAAAACTGAATATTACTTTAACACATAAGCAAAAATGGTTAAGAGATAAAAGTACCATTTATAACTAGTCCTACTCATGAGCTTCAAGCGACAATGATTTATCTCTCCTTGATCTAACATCCACTAAGAGTACATAAGTGCAACATCAGTAGCAGATATTAAATTCAAAGATTAACAAATCCTGTTCCATTCATTCATCAAAACCTCCTCAGAGGGTGCAAAGGTGCATGTTCTGAGGACACGTTTTTGACAAATTTCTAGACCCTTCTCTAAATGCATGAGAAGGGTTTAAATACTACTAACTAAAACTAAAAATAACTTATTACAAAAATTCAGGATGCAGTTTAAATGACCGTCCTTTTTCTAAGCAAAAATAAAATAAAACTATTTCTAAAATAAAATATAACGTCTAACTATTTATGTATTTTCTCCTTAATATCGCAAGCATTCAACATTTGCCTGAGAAGAGTCGGTTGACCGACTTCAGCTTATAATTGTGCTGAGAGAACGGAATTAGCAAGATCTGGCGCCATCTTTTCGGCAAAATTGATGACATATTTGGGAATCATCCACTGACTGTGTGACTTTACCATGTATGCCCAGTATTATTCCTAATTTAACTTGATTAACCGTGGAATTGCTTCTGCCTTTTCTTTAGCTTTCTGTTTCTAGCGTTGCCTCTTGCATTTTTTTGGGGTTTACAGGTAACCGAGCAATTGGAAGCTTTCATTTTCGAGCAATTTTCACAGCGATGCGCGATTAGCGCTAGCGCTAATCGCGCATCAGAAACTGCCTGTTTCTTGATTCGGGCTTCCTTGACGTGTTTTTCACCTTTGGCGCCTTTTGAGAGATATAAAGCTCAAACTTTGTGAAGATAATGATTCCATAAGCTCTTGACCTAAGTCTTAAATTGTTTATCGCTGTCATCAACATTGTCTGTGTACGTGAGAATTTGGGGCCTTGCTGCTATCCAGTGCAGGAATGAATGAGCTAACTCTGTAACTGATGTTTCAGCCAACCTTGATGGGTCTGTAGTAGCCGCAAATCCTATTACCTTAGTATTTTCTTCCCCAAGCAGATTAGGTGCACCTTCCCAAATGGAAATTGGACTCCTACCTTTCTTCCTCATAGTATCCTGCATACTGTCTTGTATAACCTTTTGTTCTTCGTTCCTGCAGTTTACAAATGAGGTGAAAGTAATGATAAAAATAATGACAGGAAAGCTTTAAATGCCAAACATATGCAAAAACACACCACCTTACGTGAACTAGCTCCTTGATAAACACAACCATATTTTATTAACAACTGGCATATAACTCATTAATTAACATTAAAACACATGACCAGTTCTTGGTTTATGGAAAAAGCTTTTTCTTGAATATTGAGCCAGGAAAATCTGCGATGGAATGATTCTGCGACTTGCATTGCAGTATCGCAATATCATTTGAGCTTAATCGCAAGATCGCAGGATCGCAATATCGCACGATCGAAATATCACATGATCGCAATATCACAAGATCGTTTAATTGTTATGTGTATTTTATGTGTTTTTGCGATATGCAATATGCGATATCGCATAACGACGATTTTGAGGTTTTCCAATGTGAGTGCTCATTGATGCATGTGATGCAATGGAGTTTCGCGTTGCAATCTCGCATTTATAAAATTTTAGCTCATGAGAAGGTATCCTATCATTCTTTGCGCGATGCGATATTTCTTTAAGGAGTGACTTTACTTCCTTTATCATGAAACTTAAGCTTTTTAGATTTTTCAAAGGTATTTTCCTAAGTTCATGATGGTAAGCTTTATCCAAAAGAAAATATAAGCACTAATTGATTTTTTAAAATTTTTTGACTAAGGGTCCCCACTTATTTAGTATTAGCAATAACACTATATAAAGAGGGGGGTTATTGGTGGCCACAACAATTGGTGATTCACTTGGAAGAGCCAGTTATCTCTGTTTTTCTATTGAATTTTCTAAACTTCCAAAACAATTTTTTTTTCTTCAGAAAGTTAAACTTTATTATGGAAAGATAAAGTAAATTATGCTCTAACCTGTCAATGACATTTTGTTTCAACTATTTTCAACTTTGATTATTTTCTCCCTCAAGCTAGTTCTTGTATTTACATCAGTCATTACTTGGTCTGTAAAGATAAAACAAAGTCTTCTCTATAAACCAATTTTAAATATGCTCATTTGTCATAGGTAGAGCCTCTACTGCCAGCAGGCGTTTATAGCCTCGACAGGGTTACCTGTTACCCAACAATGATCCTGTATCCTACTTAAAGCAATCTACAACTCTCAAAGGAGAATCCATATCCACACTTATTGCTTTGATTTTCTTTTACTCTTAAAGAACAATGTCTTGGTTTGATAGCCAATTTATGACACAATCATTCACTTGATTTATAACTTTGTTGAATAAGTTGGCTCGTGATGAGACCCCTTTCCTTTTGATTGCAACAATCTTAAGTCATTGCCTTGTTGTGGTGTACAATATTTGGCAAAGTTAGCAAGTTATAATATCTGTGATTATGATAAGCCGACTTGTGATGAGACCTCTCATCCTTCAAGATGAAGAGTATCCTTGGATTGTTCCTCTGAAAGCTGTGATTTCCTTAGCAGGGAGGAAGTCATTGTTTCCTTAAGATAGCTCTGGATGACAATAGTAGAGTTTTTGGAAATAGCTGTTCTACAGAGAATCTTTATTTTGTTATTGATACCTTTCATTGCACTAATATAAAATAATTTCTTCACTAAAGGTTGTTTTCATCAAACTTTGTTAAGTTGAAACTAGTACCATATCTAGGCTAGAGTCTTTAACTGTATCTTCCAATAATAAAGATCAATTTTCCAAAAGATTTGTTATTTATACAAGCAAAAAATCAAAACCTGAAAGAGAATTGGTATCTTATTTGTAAATTCCTGATGTAACCATTCACAACTAGTTTTATTATGAAAAGAAAAATAATTACTCTACAAAACAGAAGAATAATCTTCTATGGAAAATATTTCTTGAGAATTTGTCCGTTAACAGGCAAAGATTCTCTTTTACCTACTAAATCCTGTAACGTAAACGTTGATGGACCTATGACTTCTACAATTTGAAAAGGACCAAGCCACATTCTTTGAAATTTTGTATGTTTCCCTTTCTCTTCATGAGCCTTGTCCCATTTTAAAACTAAATCTCCTATCTGAAAATATTTTTTGGTCATTATGTTTGAATCAAAAGAAGATTTTACTAGTGCTTGATGATGATCATGGGTTTTCTTAGCCTGTTCTCGTTGTTTTTCTAATTTGATTATTTCCATTTGTTTTAGTTGTAAGGAGGAAGTTGGTACTTCATCAATGTATTGAACTAAATACAAAGAGGGAATTACTAAATGAGTCGGAAGAACCACTTGTTTCCCATAAACTAAATTAAAGGGAGAAGTGCCGATGGAAGATTTTTGTGTTATTCGGTTTGCCCATAAAGCATATATTAAAGACTTATGCCAATTTTTATGATTTTGGTCAACTGTTCTTTTGATAATCCTGATTAGATTTTTATTTGTAGACTCAGCTAACCCATTGCCCCGTGGGTAGTAATTGGCCAAATATTTAAGTTTGAATCCTCTTTTAAGTGCAAATTCAGTCATTGCATTTCCAGAAAAGTATGATGCATTATCAAACATTAAATCGGAAGTGAATCCAAACCTGGTGATTATAAATTGATCTATGAACTCAATGATATTTTCAGCATTAGCCGTCTTGAGTGGAACTGCTTCTACCCACTTAGTAAAATAATCTGTTGCTATAAGGATATATCTATGCTGCTTAGAAGAGTGAGGAGCGATCTCACCTATTATGTCCAATCCCCATTGACTGAAAGGTTACTCAATGTTAACTGGCTGTAGTGGCAATGATGGCTTCTTTTGTCTCCCAGCAGTAGTTTGGCAGACTTGACATTTCCTCACGTAACTGTGCGAGTCTTTGAATAATGTGGGCCAGTAATAGTCTACGTGAAAGATTTCATGTGCAGTAGCATCTCCATCATAGTGTCTGCCTGCTGGCCCATCGTGGAGTTCCTACAAAACATTTTCAGCTTTAGATTTCCCTAGATATCTAAGGAAAACAAAATCATAATTTATTCTAAAAAGAATACCATTTATGAGCTGATATTGTTTGGCTTTAGACCTTAGAGCTCTTTTCCTAGTATGGTCGAGGTGTGAAGGAGAATATGCGTTCTTAAGATAATAAATGATATCGGCATATAATGACTTAGCATCATTTAGGCTTACCTCACACATTTGTACCTCTGCAGATGGATTTTTAGAAATTTGCGACGCTCTAGCCAACATTTTGCAAAAGCCTTGACGTTTTACAATGTTTGCTGGTTTGATTTCTATGTCATATTCTTGTAAGGCAGTAACCCAATTGGCCCTTTTCTCACCCACATCCTTCTGTACTATAATATTCCTTACTACTGGAAATGGTACTATAATTTTAGTATGGGTTTTGAGTAAAAAAGGTCTGAAATATTTGATTGCTTTGAAAACAGCATAAGCCTGTTTCTCCACATCTGAATAATTTAATTCAGCACCCTGTAAATTTGAACTGAAAAAAGAAATTGGGGCTTCCACCTTTCTTGATTCGCTTGAGTGAGTATCGTAGCATATGACCTATTTGAGGCAAATGTATATAAAACAAAAGGCTCTGAAAAATTTGGAGTTGCTAAAGATGGAGCATTAATAATAGCTTGCTTGATCAGGTTGAATGCTTCGTGTTCATCTTGGCCCCATTTAAAATTTGTGTTCTTTTTAATCATGGCTTATAAAGGAGACACGATTCTTGAAAAATCTGGAACAAATCTCTTTACAAGGTTGATCTGACCAAGGAAAGATTACATGGCTTTTTTGTTGTGAGGTAGGGATATTTCTGAAATCTCTTTGATTCTGTCGGAATCGATGTGAATTCCATATTTTGACACTATGAATCCTAGAAGTTTCCCTTCACTTAATGCGAAAAAAGTTTTTTTCGAGTTAAGTGAAATTCCATACCTTAAACAACGTTGGAAGATTTGTTTTAAATCTCTAAGGTGGTTGCTTCGTTTCTTGGAATACACGGTTATATCATCCAAATAAATTACTACAGATTTATTGACGAAACCTTTGAATGTGATGTCCATGGCTCTCTAAAATGTGGCACTAGCATTAATCAAACCAAATGGCATCTTTCGATATGCGTATGTGCCCCGTTTAGTTCTAAATGTGGTTTTTAATTGATCATCAGGATGTACCAACACTTGATTGTATCCTGAAAATCCATCCAAGAAGGACATTAATTCTGAGCCCACCACTGCCTGCAATATTTGTTCCATAGGTGGTAAAGGAAAATTATCCTTTTGGCAGGCCTTGTTAAGATTTCAAAAGTCAATGCAAATTATAATATCTTCGTTTTTCTTTCTAACAGGTACCATATTGGAGAACCCATTTAGAATGTCTGACGGGAAAGATTATTTTGGCTTTCAATAACTTATTGAGTTCAATTTTTATCCGATTTTCTAAATTGGGATGGATCTTTCTCAATTTTTGTTGGATAGGTTTTTCATTATCGATCATTGGAATAGTATGCTGGATGATGGAAGTGTCATATGTTTTGATTTCATCATAGTTCCAAGCAAAAGCGTTTTTATATTGTCTCAAAAAACGAATATACACTGATTTTTCTTCAGGGGCTAGGCCGAGGCCCAGGTTAATGTTTTGTGGTTTGGCATCGGTTCCTAGGTTTACTAATTCGTAATTCAAATTTGAACTTTGGAGTTTTGAATTGGTAGACCTTTTAAACTGATCTTTCAAATCGTACAAGTCTTCTAACTTGACCACCGACTTAGGTATAGCATTGTTAGTGCTATCTTGTTGCAATTGTCGATCATGTTGGTCTTCGTCAATTATTTGATTGGAGTAGGATCCTTTAGATGTGAGGAAATTCATGACATCAGGATCATCGTTGAATATTCTCCAATTTGTGATGTTATCAGGAATAGAAGGTCTAAATATTAATTCTATTGAGAATCTATCTAGAGTAAAATCTTCTGAAGGAATGAGCTTAGAAGCTACGTTGGCTAACAGGTTTGCACTTGCATTTTGGAGTCTGGGAATTGATGAAATATTATATGATATATAATGCTCAGTCAGATCTTGAACTAAATATTGATAATGTTTGAAATGACCTGATAAGCAGTGTATATTATTACATACTTGTCTGACTACAATTTCAGAGTCTCCGAAAACTTGGAGGTACTTGATGTCTAACTCGATTTCTTTGTACAACCCTTGGAATAAAGTCTCATATTCTGCTGTATTGTTAGTGCAATCAAATTCGAGTCTGCATGTTAACATAATTTTATCTCCTTCTGGACTAATTAGCACGCATCTTGCTCCTGCTCCTTCGTTAGATTTAGAACCATCAAAAAATAATTTCCAAAACAAAGATTTATTTACAGGACTATCTAAAAAATTGATACATTTTGAACTATCTGTTTGAGAAAAATTTTCGACTTGGGATAAAACAAAATGTTCTAAGTATGGTGACGTATGAGCATTAAAATTTCTAAGGAAAGAATCCACTGAGTAATTGTGAATGATGCTATTGTTATATGCTACTGGTTCATTTTCCCCCTCTAGTTCCATTACTATGTATTTTTGATGTAGTTCTCGTTCAACTTTTATTTGATTTGATTTATCATTGTAGGGCAGCCACATGTGCGACCAGTTAGTTGCGAAGTATCCATGAAGTTTTTCTGACCAATCCCTGCTAAGAATTAAACCATAAAATTATGGAATATCAACAACTAAAATGTCAATAGCTTGACATACCTTTGGGTTGGATGAAAGCTGGTTACTTGATTTAGTTCGCCAATCACTTCGACTTGCGATCGATCTGGCTGAACTATACACACAACGGATTTCTATGGTTGAATGTTTAACTTGGTACATATGGACTTTGGTAAAATATTCGACGAAGCTCCAGAATCCACTAAGAAATTATGTACATTTTTATTGAAAATTTCATAAGTAAGGAGAAATGGGGGAGTATGAGATCTCGATCTTCCTCCAATTAAAGCGATGTCAGTTGGATCAATCTTGTTGGTCGCATCAGTTGGAGGTCTTCCCATGTTATGGGAATCTTGAAAAAGTATAGCGGCAGGCAAAGGTGCAATTGGCACAGCATGTAATTCTTTCAACATTATCTTTTGTTGATGCTTTAACTTTCTCAATTCGTAGAGAGTGATATTGGCCCTAGTCTTTTTCATGTCTTCTATAATATTGTACTCCATTTCATCCGAAACGATCAGCGTTTTAGATGGAGTTGATGAATCTGTTTGGACTGGGCTGGTTTGAGTCACTTTAGATATCGTTTTCTTTGTTACGACTTTATCCTTTGTTGTAGAGCTTGCGCTCTTTGGCTTAGGGATAGTTTGGGGAGGATCAAGCTGATTTCTACTTCGTGTGCTAACTGGGAGTAATTCTTGATCTTCTTCTTGTGGGAGGATGAAATCCCACATTCCTTGTAATTCTACAACTTCTTCTTCGTTGGTTTTCCCTTCAGTGGCAATTTCCTCTTCCTCTTCTTTGGATTCAGCACTTGAAATAGCATTGGGAGGCTTTGAATCCGTTGAAGGGCTTCTTTTAAAAGCTCTGTAGCGATTTTTTGAAAAAGTTTCTACTACTTGCTTCTTGATGTCAACCATTTAATTGGACATGGTCTTCAAAACTTTTTGCAATCCTTCCAACTCGAATGGCTCTTTTTCTTGATTCTTCTTGGAATCTTCTTTGAAGGTGAGTTTCTTGGATTTCCATTCCTCTATCATGGATTTCTTCTCTAGGGCTATTATACATTTCTCTACTGCTATAACTTCTTTCATGTTTTCAGCTAAGGTTGTTTTATTAGCCCTGTCCATGAAGATTGCTATGTTCGATGGTAAAGTAGTGATATACCATTCACTTCACACTTCTTCGCTAGGCTGAGAAGTAATAGGAATTTTGTTTAAGATTTTATTGAACCGTAAATTGAAATCTTTGATAGGTTACCTTGAATTAGCCCTAAGGTTGGATAGGTCATTGATTAGTGTTGTCGTAGACCTGTCATCACCAAACTTGGTCAGGAATTGTTCTTGGAAGATGTGCCAACTAGTGATAGATCTAGAGGGTAATGGGAAATACCATGATCCCATTGTTCCTTGCAGAGTATAAGGAAAAAGTCGAACAACAACATCTTCATTGGTCACCCAATTGAGATTAATGGATAGCATAACATTGTTTATATGCTCTTCTGCTAGCATGTCTACCTCAGGATTAAACTTATGCAGCCATTTCTCAAGATGGGCCGGTATTTGACTCAAGGGTGCAGGCATTAAGAATGCCCCAGGATTGTTCTATGGAGTTTGGGCCATCACTGATCTATTGACAGAGGAAAGTGAAGAAGATGATCCCTGCAGTTGGGAAGATGAGGGTATTACGGTTGCAAATGATTTAGGAGGAGTTGTGAGGGTTCTAGTGGGTGGATGAACGATGATTTGAAGTGGAGGAGTGGATGGGTGACTTCATGGTGAAGAGGTTGAGATGGATGATGAGGATGAAAGAGTCTCACTATCGGACTCTTTAGGTGATTTCCTTGCTCTTTTTATTTTGTGTAGAGGTAATTCGGTTGGTTGAACGCCAAACTTTTCACTCTTTAATCTGGTCAGGGGATGAGCAGGGTTATATTGCGAAGTCACGCTGCCTTGAGATTTATCAGATATTTGAGGATAAATAGAAAATCGTTGAAGTTTGTGAATCAGAGATTCAACTTCAGGAGGTTCGATAGTAGATTGTTCTGAACTGTCAGGGTTTGTAGCAACGGTTAATGCTCCAACGACTTCCAACTTTGGGTTTAAGTGTAATGGAGAAGTTGGGGGAGATGGTGAGGGTGATTTACTCTCAGAATGGTATTTAGATTTAGATTTACTTTCCCTTCATAGTTCAGGCCCTCCTTCTAGCGCCAAATATGTTGAAGCCCTGAAAATCGGGTCTACAACAAGGGGGATACCCGCCCGGTCTGGACCTTGGTTGGCAGCTCCTTATCCGTTTGGTATAGTGGGTCCGACTGGGGATGTGGGACCAATTTCCCAATTTATGAGTGTGTGTGTGTGCAAAATTTGATGTTTCTGATCTAATTTTTCCTAATTAAGATATTCTAATTCTAATTTTAATCTAATGCTATGCTATTGTATTCTAGTAAACAAAAACATCTAAGTCTATACTAACCCGGGGTGTGATTCTTCTATTATGTGATCTAAAAAGATTTCAAATAACAACTAGTAATAAAGATCACTCAGCTATTATGAGAAAACAATTCAATAAAGATGAACCACTTCGTATAAAAAGTTAGACGAAATAGTTGTGAAAAACATATCGCATAATGAGCTATTCATACATCAAACATAAATAAATATCTATCACCGTACAAAAGTGCCAAACGATAACTCAGGCATTCACACATTAATATATAAACAAATAAAACTGAATATCACTTTAACACATAAGCATAAATGGTTAAGAGATAAAAGTACCATTTATAACTAGTCCTACTCATGAGCTTCAAGCGACAATGCTTTATCTCTCCTTGATCTAACATCCACTAAGAGTACAAAAGTGCAACATCAGTAGTAGATATTAAATTCAAACACTAACAAATCCTGTTCCATTCATTCATCAAAACTTCCTCGGAGGGTGCAAAAATGCTTTTTGAGGACAAGTTTTTGACAAATTTCTGGACCCTTCTCTAAATGCATGAGAAGGGTTTAAATACTACTAACTAAAACTAAAAATAACTTATTACAAAAATTCAGGATGCAATTTAAATGACCGTCCTTTTTCTAAGCAAAAACAAAATAAAACTATTTCTAAAATTAAATCTAACATCTAACTATTTCTGTATTTGCTCCTTAATATCGCAAGCATTCAGCATTTTCCTGAGAAGAGTCGGTTGACTGACTTTAGCTTATAATTGTGCTGAGAGAACGAAATTAGCAAGATCTGGCGCCATAGTTTCGTCAGAATTGATGACGTATATGGGAATCATCCGCTGACTATGTGACTTTACCATGTATGCCCAGTATTATTCCTAATTTAGATTGATTAACCCTGAAATTGCTTCTGCCTTTTCTTTAGATTTATGTTTCTAGCGTTTCCTCTTGCAATTTTTTGGGGTTTACAGGTAACTTAGCAATTGGAAGCTTTCCTTTTTGAGCAATTTTCTCAGCGATGCGAGATTAGTGCTAGCGCTAAGCACACATCAGAAACTACCTCTGTTTCTTGATTCGAGCTTCCTTTACGTGTTTTTTGCCTTTTGCACCTTTTGGGAGATATAAAGCTCAAACTTTGTGAAGATAATGATTCCGTAAGCTCTTGACCTGAGTCTTAAACTGTTTATCTCTATCATCAACACTGTTCGTGTACGTGAGAATTTGGGGCCTTGCTGCTATCTAGTGCAGGAATGAATGAGCTAACTCTATACCTGATGTTTTAGCCAACCTTGATGGGCCTGTAGTAGCCGTAAATCCTATTACCTTAGTATTTTCTTCCCCAAGCAGATTAGGTGCGCCTTTTCAGATGGAAATTGGACTCCTGCCTTTCTTCCTCATAATATCCTACATACTGTCTTGTATAACCTTTTGTTCTTCGTTCTTGCAGTTTACAAATGAGGTGAAAGTACTGATAAAAATAATGACAGGAAAGCTTTAAATGTCAAAGATATGCAAAAACACGCCACCTTACGTGAATTGGCTCCTTGATAAACACAAAACCATATTTTATTAACAACTGACATATAACTCATTAATTAACATTAAAACGCATGACCAGTTCTTGGTTTATTGAAAAAGCTTTTTCTTGAATATTGAGCCAGGAAAATCTGTGATGGAATGGTTCTACGATTTGCATTGTAGTATTGCAATATCATTTGAGCTTAATCAAAAGATTGCAGGATCGAAATATCGCATGATTGCAATATCGATAGCTCGTTTAATCGTTATGTGTATTTTATGTGTTTTTGTGATATGCGATATGCAATATCGCATAATGGAAATTTTTAGGTTTTCCAACGTGAGTGCTTATTGATGGATGCGATGCGATGGAGTTTTGCGTCGCAATCTCACATTTTTAAAATTTTAGCTCATGAGAAGGTATCCTATCATTCTTTGCACGATGCGGTATTTCTTTAAGGAGTGACTTTACTTCCTTTATCATGAAACTTAAGCTTTTTATATTTTTCAAAGGTATTTTCCTAAGTTCATGATGGTAAGCTTTATCCAAAAGGAAATATAATCACTAATTGATTTTCTAAATTTTTTTGACTAAGGGTCCCCACTTATTTAGTATTAGAAATAACACTATATAAAGAGGGGGGTTGTTGGTGGCCACAACAGATTCTTGTTGCTCCTTTTTTGCTACATCATCTTCTTCCATCAGTGGCACTTGTGCATCAACTATTTTGTCTATAGTTCCATTCCATAAATCTTGTTCTTTGAACACAACATCACTACTAATTATGGTCTTCTTTTTTAGAGTGTTATACAATTTGTTAGCTTATGATTGCTCATTATAACCTGTTAATATGCATTTTTCACTTTTATCATCAAATTTTCCTCTTCGCTCCTTAGGCATATGTGCATAAACTGCACATCCAAACACTCTGAGATGAGATACGTTGTAATATATACCTGACCATGCTTGTTCTAGTACTCTATTCATCACACTCTTTATAGGAGATCTGTTGATCACATCAATAACACATGAAACTGCTTATTCCCAATACTCATTAGAGAAGTTTCTTCCTTTAAATGTGCTTCCTGACATATTCATAATAGTTATGTTATTTCTCTCTACTACACCATTCTTATGTGGTGTGTAACTGGTTGTAAATTGTCTTTTTATTCCATGTTGTTTCTAGTAATCATGGAATGCCTTTGAATCATATTCTCCACCATGATATGACCTCATTACCTTGATTTGTCAATCAATTTGGTTCTTTTCTAAGGTTTTGAATTCTTTAAACCTTACAAAAGTTTTAGATTTCTGTGTCAAGAAGTAGACCCAAGTTTTTCTGCTATAGTAATCAATGAAAGTGAGGAAGCAACTACTTCCGCCAATCAATTGTGTCCATATAGGTCCACGCAAGTCTATATGCACTAGCTCAAGAGGTTTCTTTGCTCGTTATGCAACTCCCTTTGAAATTTTTTTAGGGTATTCCTTTCACATGGTGCAACACTCACAAGTACTAGCAGGTTCTTTAATGGGAGGTAATCCTCTGACCATTCATTTCTGCTGCAAGAATCTTAAAACAAAAAAGTGCAAGTGTCCAAATCGAAAGTGTCATAACCAATAATCATTAGAAC
>APFE030268912.1:0-51599 GCA_000404065.3 Pinus taeda | reverse complement strand
TATTGGGTTCCTTTTCTGAAAAAAAAATAAAAAAAATATAAATAAATAAATACAGTGCAGAGTATAAGACATGAAAGATGATGAACACTGGAATATAAAAAAGAGAATACTATAAATGATTTATATGATATATACCTTAACATCAACAATATTGTCAATGCCATTTTTGCCCATAAAAGTAAGAAACTTAAACAAGTTTTCTTCAGTTGGGAAATAGTGGCCATATGACCTATATAAACAAAGAAAATAAAACATCACCATAGAAAATAATACCTTAGTAAACTTAGTATTCAACCTTCAAGGAATGTTAGGCAAAATCATGGAAACTAAGTTACATCCTAAAAATCTCAAGATGTAGATTACTTACGCAGTGTGGGAGTGCCTTCAAAACTCCTAGAACAATCCAAAGCTAAGTCTAGAATAAAATGAAATGAAGTAAAAAGGATACAATAATAAGATAGCCTTGTAACTGTATATAACTTACATAGATGTTTTAGGCTAAGTAATAATCCAAGACTGGATGTCGGATATGTCAGAATGCCCAAATCTGAGCATTTCTTCAAATAAGAACTTCTATTTGGGTCCATTGACGCATATGAATAAGACAACTAGTCTATATCAAATTATTAATGTTTTTCTTATATTTATGGATCACTACAATATAAGTGGATAAATTTCAAAGATAATTCTGTTCCAATTGTGTTCTTCACTTATGGTACAATATATTATCTGTGATTTGGAGCAAACTTCCAACATCGAAAATATGTAGCTATCACCACTGGTAATCCCCCAAATGGGATTATTTTGGAATGTAACTTTCAGATTCCAGTTGCTATATGATTCTTGAATGGAAAATCCATGCTAAATTCCAACACCAAACTTCCAATTTGAGGGAACACCTATGGCCATCCTCAATCACTCAAACTCAAAACATCAGTGATCATTATAATAAAAAGATAAAATAAGAGTAGTTTTGGTCTATTTTACAGATTTACACACAAAGCACCAATAGTTTTCCCATTTTTACCATACTTGTAATTTCCAAGATATAACACATCGACTGATCTTTTATAGAAAATAATTGATTCAATACAAACAATAATTTAACATATTATAGCAGTACCACCAATGTTTGATCCTCAACTAGTTCAAATTAGTTAGCACAAAAATGTCAAGAAAGAGAAACAAGTAGAAATAACAAATCCATCAATTAATAATCAATCAAAAAAGGATATGCTTTTTGTTGAAGCTTGATAAACAACTGTAAATTATATTTATAGTCCACTGCAGCTAGTGATCTAATTCAAAGAGAAATACTACCCAGAGAACTCATCTTCCAAATTCTTTTCTCTATCCATGCAGCTTTCTGCTATCCTCAAAACATAATTCGCATTCAATATTTTAGGTTTCAAAATCTTCCCAAAGCCTTGCCAAATGAAGTCATGAATTTCATTGAATTTCATAAAATGCTTCTTATCCTTAAAACATATAGTTTAGCCATGTGATAGATAATTCAAGCAAGTAAAAAAATGTGTGCAATATTTCTTAGAAGGCTTCGTGTTAAAAGAAAAACTTGCATATTTCAGATAAAAAAAGAATCTTAATAGAGATGGTCCATATTACAAAACAATATAGTGGATATAGAGTTGTAGCTAGAACTAACAAAATCCTTATTGTAATACAGTTGATTGATTATTGTAAGTGAAGACAACTAGATACATACAAGTTTCCATTTTCATATTTCTTTCCCATATCATTATTGGACATGGAAGCTTACTTGCATGCATCTCGCAAGGTTGTTTTAGCAATAGTATATGTTGCATTCTTATATTCCACACTTTCTTTTCCGTGAACAATTGCAGCAGGTATTGGTGGAATTAGTTCCTACATCAACTGAGTTGTCAACTTTCATTTTCTCTATTTATGTTTTCCTACATGTGCATTATTTGAGTTTTCCTTAGTGGAATTTTAGATAAGGAAACAATAGTTCTAATAAGAAAATATTCATCATGAAAAAAAATGACTAATTATATGATTCTAACCCATATTTATTTATTGTTGGAAGAAAACTAGTCAACTACGCTCAACTGACATCATTAACGTTATCCAAAACCAACCTGGTGGAGATTTGAAGCTATTCTACATGAACTTGTTCCTTTGTGTGGATAAATTTCTCTTTGTGTGCCGCAAGGGCTATTAACTTTTTTTAGAGTGATGACTTATACTTGCCATCAGATTTTACTATTTCAAATAGATTTTTTAGCATCTTGACAGATAATCCTTTTTGTTGCATCTCGTTATGTATGATCTCATTGCCCCTAACATATATGACCTTGTGTGAGGCTACTAATACAAAGAATATAACACATACCTAACAATATGAAGGAAATTAATTATTATAGATGTCTATGGATCAATGGTATAGTTTATAGGAGTAGTTGGTTGTTGCCTAGATATCTTTGGGAAGGACCTAAGAGAATGAAGCTAGGACTGGTCAATGGTCCAAAATTTGACCCACTAATTTAATTT
The DNA here is from genome assembly GCA_000404065.3 of Pinus taeda. Lineage (NCBI taxonomy): Eukaryota > Viridiplantae > Streptophyta > Pinopsida > Pinales > Pinaceae > Pinus > Pinus taeda. The sequence goes on along the minus strand of APFE030268912.1, from coordinate 49,070 downwards.
TCTTTCTTTACAAGTAGGCATGATGAATGTTATTATCCCTTATTTTTATTATGTAACATGGTGAAAATTTGGATTAGTAATGGTTCTTAGTGGAAATACTTACTCGTGATTTTTTCCAACATTCAACACATTCCCTCTATTCATTATATTTCCATTTTTCATCTTTTATTCCATTGTGTATGCTCCCATCCGCAACTATAATACATAACTAAAAGATTTACATGAATTCATTCTCCTATAAATTTCCATGCTCTAGGCACACGGTGATTAATATGATATTTTTTGCAAGAAATATGAATAGTATATTGCAATAAACAAGCACAAATGTGGTCATAATCTATCAAGCCAACCAAAACAGGGAATAAGAAAAATGTCAAACATGGTTGAGAGAGATGGAGATGAATATATCAAAAAGTTATATTTATTTGTATCATAATTAAAATCACCTTGCATAAATCTATCTTAACCCTAGACCTGTCAAGCACCAAGATAGACAAAATCCTTTGAAGTGTGAACATTTCCTCAAGATTTTTCACTCTAAAAAATGTTTGCACCTTGAATATCAACACATGATAGCTACATGGTTAATACAAACCTACATTGGTTTATATTTTACTAATAATACATCAAATTTATATATTTATGGTTTTTGGCATACTATAGATGTATATTATAGAATGCACCTCTCGATGCAATGTCAAATGTCAATATATTTAGTTGAAAAACTACAAAGAGAGAATATTCTCTAATGGTTTCATTACAAAGCTAATATAATAGAAACTAGAGAAATAAAGAGCAGAAAAGAAACTAAAGATAGAAAAATCAATTAAGAAAGTTTTTAGTAGGAGAAGTTGTTGATATCTTAAGCCATGTTCACTCTAGCTCAAGCATAAGACAAACAAGTGACTCAAAGGGATTTTAGAGACAATTGTCCTAAAATAGTTTAGGAAATATCCAAGAAAACTAAAGATGACCAAGAAAAAAGAGTTAAATTTATGTCAAAACACAACAGAAAGAATATAACGTGGCATTAATCAGTCGATCACATGTGAATCCCCCATTTTTCATAGACTATAACCAATGTAATATCCCATCCATGAATTCACATTACCAAAAACAGTGATGCATTCGAGTAGGCACCTTCACACCTCTGGCCTACAATGTATTTCCTACCACTACATGCACCAAATTTCTATGATAGGGTCATTCATAAACCCTCTCTGCTTGGAAATGAAGTATTAGTTACCTGTTAAGGTCAACAAGCAATTAAGTTGTCCATTAGGATTCCATTTTGAATGTGTTTTTCCCTACCCAAATGGCACAAATTTGAAAAGGATGACACTCAGTAAAATTCCTAGGTGCAAGCTCTTGGTGGAATCAACCCAAATAGCTTCTCATGGTTCCCCCATCGATCTAGTAAAATTCAATCCTTTTTTGTAAAATAGTACATCACGGGCAGCAAAATTCAGTCTTAGGGGATATTTTTCCATGTTGATTAGCGGTAGACAATATTGTTTTGTCTCCAAGTAAAAAATGCAATAACCAGTTACAACACATAAACAACATAATTCAAATGTGACATATCTCCTACCATATACAAAATTTTACATGAAATATGGCACTCACATATTTGATTATAGACAATGAATATGGACCTAGCACTACAACATTTGATGAGCATACATATAGGGATATACACCATGAGATGTTCAAAAACACCACATCCAATAGTGTCATCCCAATGTATACCCTCATAAATGATGCATTGTTGTGTTTATTAATTTCTATTAATTGTATTAACATATTTGTCATGACTTTCCAATGTTAATCACTATTATGTAAAGCTAAATATCGTAATGCAACCTTCACTAATAGGCACTTCAACACATAAGTTTACAATGTATCATCCAATATACATTACAAGGAGATAATGTCATTAATACATATCAAAATCCTCGTGGAAATATATGTCACTTAAATTTTTATTTTTTCTTAGCTTGCAATTAAAATGATATCATAAAGACAATAGGGAAACACAAAACACACAAGTACCTCTAAGCAATGTTAGTGCCTAGATGAGGGATAATATATTACAATTATAGCAAAAATTAAAATCTGTGCCTTAAACTGATGAGAAGACCAAGGCATATCTCTCATGTAGTTGATTGTAGGGTAGGGGCAGTGATTTCATGAAGGTCCTCCTATGCTAAATACTATTGTGCTATGCTAAATATCATAGCACCATCTTCACTAATGTGCTTTTCTAACAAAGCAATTTTCTATGTCTCATTCAATATGCATTACAAGGACATATTAGCAGTCATGCTAAACAAAATTGTCAAAAAGGGATACACCATATTAATTTTAATTTTAAAAACTTGTTGTGAAGAAGACATCACAAAGTCAATAAAACCCTCAAGACATAATATATTAATTTAATTTTAATTAATTTTCTTACAGACACCACAAATACAAGAAGGAACCATAAAGTGGACAAGAACCCATGAGAAATTTTAGTGCCTAAACAAAGAAATACAGATTGCAATTTGAGTAGTAAAGATTAAAATACATACCTAACAAAGATAATGTGAACACCAAGACTATAATGAGATGAAGAAAAATCCAAGAAAATGAAAATCCCATAAGTGACCAACGTCCATGTGGAATTCCTTGTATTACAATCAAAGAACATCTTCCATGAATAAAAATCACATCAGATTAGATGATATCTACAGGAAATCATAAATACCTATATAGATCTCATCACAAATTACCCAAATCACGTTATTTTTCGTTGTGAAAGATAAAAAAACAATGCTCACATCAAATTAGATGATATCTACATGAAATCATAAATACCTATATAGATCTCATCTCGAATTACCTAAATCACATTATTTTTTTTTGTGAACGATAAAAAACAATGCACCCACAAAAAAACTTTTTTGCTCTGGTGAAAATATGTTGTTCCCACTAAAGAAGTAAATTAGCCATAAAGAATTTGCAGAGAAAAAGCATCAAGAAATATGAATAGAACCTTGTTTTTTGACCCAGAGCTTTCTGAATACAACATTCTTGTCCATAAAACCCTCGGTAGCCATTCATGAGTAATGAAGGTAACCATAAAGCAATTCTTGGAGTGCTCAAAGCTCAAATATTGGAGTACTATTTCTTCAAGCATAGAAATTTCTTCTTCATACGATTCATGTGAGTCCTCCTCAAGTATTGTTAGACTCTCCTGTAATGATTTGTATATTTTTGGTAGCTGAAAATGTAAAGTCATTTTTCAAAGTATTCAGAATTTTACGATTTTTCAAATTATTCATAGTTTTACGTATAACTTTATGAATAATATAACCTTCCTATGGTTTTTGCATAATACTTTGTAAATCCAATTTATAGTCATGGGTTTTCAAGAGTTTAGGAAACATAGGGTTCTAGAATTTCCACTGTAAAAATATAATTCAAACAATTTTACTAGGGAAAAAAATTGCAAGATCCAGGCCAATTTTGGGATTTTCATGAATTTAGGTAACATAAGTTTTTAGAATTTCCCTAGTAAATATATAGTTCAAACAATTTGACTAGGCTTTTTTTTTTGCAAGATCCACTAATTTTGGGCCATCCCCGCAAGCTTTTGGTCATCCTAACTACGCCCTTGGTAAACGATGCCATTTTTTATTGTCAAACTAATTTAAATTGTTATGTGGTTGATATTTAAGTTTGATGGCTATGGTTGGATAGCCATTTTTTATTGTCAAACTAATTTAAATTGTTATGTGGTTTATATTCAAATTTGATGGCTATGGTTGGATAGTCAATTCCCCTGCGTTAAATTTTTTCGTTGGTTTCCCGTTGAAGTCATCATTCCAAAGAAGTTACATTACATAATTTGGAATGTCAACGGAGCTCCCATTAGAAAGTTCAAACTGATTACTAAAGAAGTTAGAGATTAAATTTGATGGTAATTGCTTAATGTATTATTTTTTTAATAATGGAAATTCCCAGTATAGAGTACATGTGTAGGTGTAATGTAACTATGTAAACAATTTTAAATTTCAAATTAATTAAAAAATAGAAAGAAAAATAAAAGTGATATTGGCAATGACTATAAATATTTAAATGTTGACTTAATTAATAATAAAAATTTACAATAATAAAAATCTATTTGTTATATTTTTATTTTGTTATTAACTTAGGAATAGATTTTTTGACAATACCATGGGTGAATATCATGGCTTATCAATACCACATGCCCAGAAACCATAACTTATTTCACAACCAAAACATTTTATAATAATATCACAACATTCTTAACCATGGATATTCACCCCCGCTTTACCATGGATATCATTACTGTGTAAAAATTAGGCTCTATTTGAATACCAAGGGCCAACATCATGGCTTAACAATACCACATACTGAAAAAAAACATAACTTCTTTCACAATCAAAATATTTTAGGACTATATGAAAATATTATTAACCATGGATATTTAACCCCACTTTACCATGGATATTATTAACTCGTAAATAGGTTTTGTTACAATGCCATGAGGGAATGCCATCACTTATTAATACCACATGCCCAAAAAACATCACTTATTTGACAATCAAAATATTTTATAACAATATGACAAGATTCTTAATCATGTACATTCACCCTCACTTTTCCATTGATATTATGAACTTGTGAATAGGCTTTGTTATAATAGCATGGGGATAATACCAAGCCTTATCAATACCACATGCCAAAAAATCATAACTTATTTCACAATCAAAATATATTTTAACAATATGACAAGATTCTTAACCATGGATATTCACCCCCATTTTACCGTGAATATTATTAACTTGTAAATAGGCTTTATTACAATATTTCTGGGCCAATACCATGGCTTTTCATTAACACATGCCCAAAAATCATATCATATTTCATAATAAAAATACTTTATTTTAATTTAATTTTACAACATTTTTTAAATTGAAGTTAAAAGGAAAATGATTATAATTATTATTGAGATATATCTAAATTATTCTTATATACCTAGGGGGGGTAATATGGGGTACCAAGGGAGGTACCCAAGGTAATAATGTAATAATGAGATGGGCCATAGTAATAAATAAGGTGGTTAACCCATATCATGTAAGGGACCACAAGTAGTTAGTAATAATGTAATAGGCCCATGGTATTAGTGGATGGTATGAGGGAACCATGGTAATGATCCATGGTATTACATGTATGAGGCCTATATAGAGGCAAGAGACTCCACATGGAGAGAAGTGAAGAAATATTGTCAAGGATTATTGTATGAACAGGCATATGGCTTGTGGAGTGTTCTCCTTCCTTAAGGAATGAATGTATGGTGTTACCCTACCTTAAGGGTTTGATAATAAAGCAGCATTTCTATCTATTCATATCTTGTTATTCTTGGGTTTATTTATATTTTCATATATTCCTGGGTTATATCTATAACAATTGGTATCATAGCTATAACAAGTGGTATCAGAGCACTTTCTTGGGCAAAAAAGTGGAGATTTTTTTTTACTTTTTGCAGGATTTCGGGGGCGTCGAGTTTATAGATCAGATATATATGTTTTGGTACAAGATCTACAAAATCTAATTGCAGATCTGGATTCTATGTGAAAAAATACCCGATTTCAAAAAAAAAATCGGCTGAATCAGAGTCTGGATGAAGGAGATATCGCTGATCTAAAAATCAGTGGGGTTGCAGATAATTTTCAGGGCAGCGAGTTTGCGGCGCAGATATGGACATCTTCGTGCAAGATCTATAAAATCTAATTGTAGATCTGGATTCTTTGTGAAAAAATACCCAATTTCAAAAAAGAAATTCAGTTGAATCGGAACCCGAATGAGGGAGATATCGCTGATTTAAAATCAGCTCTTTTTGCAGAAATTTTGGTGACGGCGGGAGAGTTGCAGTGCAGATCTAAAGTTCCAATGCCTGGATCAAGGTTTTTATCACATGGGCAGATGCAGAATGATTTTTCCATTTCCAAAAATAGGTCATAATAGGAATTCTGAGTAATATTGATAGAATTGTGGCCATTTCAAATTTTCACCCTTTTTTTGTGATGGCGGGCCTAGCTCAAAATTTGAGGGACTTGTATAGATTTGATGGCTCTCATCCAACCCAATGGATAGCACAAATGGAGAATTTTTTTCAATTGTATTACATCATGGATGATGAGACTCAGTTGAGTATGGGAAAAATAAATTTGGACAATGAAAGAAGGCAATGGTGGCAAGGGCATCAATGTGGCCATGGAAGGTTTTTGACTTGGGACGCCTTCAAAAAAGCTCTTATGGACCACTTTGACCGTAAAACTAATCTTGTGGATAAGTTCACACAGACAGACACGCAGGTTAGCAAAGATTTTATTTTTACAGGAAAGAAGGAAACCAAGGAACTTAAAGGGTTATTTTCTGCTAGTATCTCCTTATTACATGTTCATGGATTGATTCAAAAAGAGAAGATCATTGTTTCTATAAATCCTAGTTGTAAGCATAATTTTATCAATGCTAATTTGGCAAAAAAATTGCAAGTTCCAACAAAACACATTGAAAATACACAAGTTGATGATGAGAATGTTCAAGTGTACAAGGATTTCAAGATTTCTATGGATAAGTATGTGTTGCATAGTGATTTCTATGCTTCAGATATGGATAACATAGATGTTGTTATGGGATACCCTTGGATGGAATCAATAGGTATTGTCAATATTAATGTACAAAAGAAATTCCTGAAACTCTGGTATAAAAACAAGAAAATTACATTACAGGATATTTCCATTAATAAACAGGTAGAGTCCAAGGAAGCTGAAGCATAAAATGTTCCAAGGTCTGACATATTAGATGATGAGCCAGTGATGATAGACAATCAAACATGAATAAAGGCTGAAGCAGAAAAGGTTACAGGTGTTGATACATCAAAGGAGGGCTCAGTGGTTGAAGTCATATTGGAAAATAAGACACCACAACAGGCACCACAGCAGGGTGAATTAAAGAAAAAGACATCGTGGGTTAAAACTTCAACATATCATCACCCACATCACCCCGTAAGAAAACCATCAAGATGGACACCAAGTAGTCACAACCCCCGTATGACGGATAGCAAGGAGCAAAGATCCACCTACTACACATCAACACAAAAAAGCTGCCACGGTCAACTTCCATATCAAGCGAGCAAGGCACCAGCGAGATCGAGGGTTCACCTTTCTCTTGGATGGCTAGATGCACGTGCATGGTACGAGTGGACTACTCTTTTCAGTAGATCTTATTATTTGTGTTCTTCCCATGTTTCGGTGACGAAACATGCTAAGGGGGGTGGAATGTTATATACCTATGGGGGCTAATATGGGGTACCAAGGGAGGTACCCAAGGTAATAATGTAATAATAAGATGGGCCATAGTAATAAATAAGGTGGTTAACCCATATCATGTAAGGGACCACAAGTAGTTAGTAATAATATAATAGGCCCATGGTATTAGTGGATGGTATGAGGGAACCATGGTAATGATCCATGGTATTGCATGTATGAGTCCTATATAGAGGCTAGAGACTCCACATGGAGAGAAGTGAAGAAATATTGTCAAGGATTATTGTATGAACAGGCATATGGCTTGTGGATTGTTCTCCTTCCTTAAGGAGTGAATGTATGGTGTTACCCTACCTTAAGGGTTTGATAATAAAGAAGCATTTCTATCTATTCATGTCTTGTTATTCTTGGGTTTATTTATATTTTCATATATTCCTGGGTTAGATCTATAACAATTGGTATCAGAGCTACAACAAGTGGTATCAGAGCACTTTCTTGGGCAAAAAAGTGGAGAATTTTTTTTTACTTTTTGCAGGATTTTGGGGGCGTCGAGTTTATAGATCAGATCTGTATGTTTTGGTTAATATAAATTCCCATATAAATTAAATTAAGGTTTTAATAAAATTAAAAATGTGAATACTTTATATTTAAAGATGTAAAATTTATATAATATAAATAGTGTTAGTAAGCACCAACTTAGATCCATCTTAACTAAGCATCCAAGGGATGACAAAAAGAAAAGTGAAGGAGAGGGGGGGAGAGAGGTAGGAAGATAGTGACAAATCTAGAGGGTGGAGAGAGAGAGAGAGAGAGAGAGAGAGAGAGAAGTGAGAGATGGAGAGAGGAGAGGAGGGAAGAGAGATATACAGAGAGAAGGGGGAGAAATAAAGAGGGAGACACATAGATGGAGGGGAGAGAGATAAGGGAAGAGAAAGGGAGATCGTGATAGAGTTGTAGAGAGATAAAGGAGGAGAGTTATGGAAGGAAGAGAGAGAGAGAGAGAGAGAGATTGGGGGAGAGATAGATGGATGTGGGAGATCAGAATCAAGAGAGAGAAGGAAAGACAGATGGAGTTAGAGGGGGAGATAGGGAGGGAAGGAAGAAGAAATACATAAGGGGAGAAATGTGGAGAGAGAGAGGAGAGTGGGAGGGGAGAGAGAGAGAGAGAGAGAGAGAGAGAGAGAGGCAGAGAGGAAGAGGGCAGGGGAGAGAAATAGATAGATATGGAGAATGTGTGCATGTTTGGAGGTGAAATAGAGAGATTGAATAAGGGACAAATAAATACAAAAATAGATATTATATAGTATTGTATAGCTTTCCTAGAAACACCAAGGATTAGCTAAATTAGTCGAGTCCCTGTTATTAAGTACCTTGTCGATCGCGAGGTCACAGGATCAATTTTCCTTTATACCCTCAAGGTTAGGCCCTGCTAGTCTAGCCAACAGGCTTTAAAAGATTCCCTTCAGGGTCGATCTACCCAAATTATTCCAAGGGAAAAAAAATATATCTTGCCTAGATCCATCTTAATGCTAGATATATCAAGCATTGAGAAGGATCAAATGTCTTGAGGTGCACACCTTTCCTCAAGTTTTGCACTTCAAAAAGAGGTTTTCACCTCGAGAGATTGGATCCCTCTCAACACTTGATAGACTAGCGTTAAGATGGATCTAGGCTAGTTACATGTATTTGATGCTTTTATGAGGAAAATCATACTTGGATATTTTGTATAATTTTAGCATAATAGCATGCATTTGATGTATGGTTTTGTATAAATTATAAATATATATGTTTCATGAAACTTATTTTTTGCACATCAATACCAAAGAATGGAATGTTTAACATTGAGTTTAAGGGGTGCCAGAATGTTCTTCTAAGATTCAAGGTAATGTCTTGAAACCTCAACAACCTTTCATACAACATAGACAACATTGTGCCTACCTAGCTTCAAACCCCATATTCACATTCAATAAGTTGTGTGCACACCTAGGGGTTCACATGCCTCTTAACAGGAATCCCAACCATCACCTTTCCATCAAGGAAGCCCAAAATTGACATATGATACCAAGAAGACAAATAATGATCATCATTGTTATGAAACCAAACCATCTTTCGCAACTAAGAAAATATTTTTTTAGTTTCATATATTCCTAGGTAAATTATGTCTAATAACTTAGGTGGTGGGAAATGGCATAAATGTTTTTCCCAATATGAAAATGACATCATTTATGTATTAATATTAATGCAAATATGTAATTTACATCATCTAACATATACTAAATTTGCTTTACATGAATGACATGATATTGTAATATGTTCAACATCTAATGTTCAGGCAATATAAAAATCCCCAAAAGGTTCAAAATAATTTCATAAGAGTCTAGTACTACTATGTTCATAATGTATGTTTGAACTAGATAAATAACATGGTATCCAAGTTAAAAACTAGTATCCTAATTTCAGAGGATATGACCCTCATAATAAAAAATGTAGATATGCATGAAAAGTTAAGTCTTCAACTAAAGGACATGTGTCCTCTACTAATTACTCAACACTTCTCCTTGTAGGTATTATTCATAATGTATTTGACCCAACTATAAGCCCACTCCCATTTTGGATAATCTATCAATATTTTAATGTAACTTTCTATGAATGTGATCAAGGGGTATAACCCTAAATATTCTAATCAACTCCATAACTCTAATAGCCCATTGATGTAGTAAATATGTGTTTAAGGAAGTATAAACTTTCATCCAATCTATAACAACTTTTGAATCCCCTGTCACATGTAAGTTTAGATTGCTAAAGTGACATAATTAAAATGACTAACATAAACGACTGATTTGTACTATTGTATTACTTGTTAAGTACTCGTATTTATGTTACTATTCTAAATTAGCCATTCACGTTAGTCATTTCTACTTGTATTACTTATTAGCTCATCATATATTTTAACTCGAGACTAAATTAGTCGTTTATGCTAGTCATTTTTAGTTAATCACTTAATATTTCTCATTTTTTGTAGTATTTCACTTGGAAAAGCTACAATGACTAATGTTTTCAATCACCTAGTCACTAATTTCATCATTTTCTACTAGTGGTTGGAGGGGGGTGATATGTAGGTGGTTGTTACTCATTCAATATTATGATTTTTAGGTAGTTGTAAAACGAGGGTGGCTTAATGTAAGACCATATCATCTCTCACACATATTAATTGGAAAAAATGTAGCGAATATTTATGAACACCTCTTAGACACACACTTGTTCATAGTAAACATGTTTGATGACTATTTCACCAAAACCATACAATTTTTTTGCATAGGAGTAACCCCAACAAAATATATAGTAGTGTAGAAGAAACAATTGGTGGTGAAGTCAGTGGGCTATCAACTCATAACAAGTTCCTATGTAAGCTAGTCACAAATGGAATATTTCATCATTGTTTTTCTAGCATGAAATGTCTTTTCTATTATTAGAATCACATGAAGGAGTTGTAGGAGGCCACTACACAGGAAATGCTACCCATGGAATAGCCAACGTGCCAAACTTTTGTGGCTAACTCTTCACCAATATGCGAAGGAATTTTGTTAGAGCCATGATGCATGCCAACAAGTTGGGAAACCATCTAGAAGGGATGAAATGACCTTATTTACATAATTAAAATTAGAGGAGTTTGATAAGTGGGAAGTAGAATTTGTTGGGCCTATCAATGCACCAACAAAGAGATCAGGGGCTTGGTATACAATAACTATGACAAAATATCTTTCCAAGTGGGATGAAGCAAAAAAATTCAAGGACTACAACACGTAAAAAACAACATGGTTTTTGTTTGAGAATGCAGGTATAAGGTTTGGATGTCCAAGAATAATTATGAATGATAAAGGAACCCAATTCTTAAATAAGACAATGATTTCCTGAACAAAATAATTTAAAGTTCATCATCAAAAGAGTATATCATATCATCCTCAAGCTAATGGTATTATTAAGGCCTTCAATATAATCCTAGAAAACACCCTCACAAAGTATGCAATACAAATCAAGATGACTAGGATCTAAGAATTCCAATACTTCTATGGGCTTACTTGACTAGATGTAAGAAATTGATAGGGAAAACACCTTTCATACTAGTGTAAGGGTAGGAAGTAGTGATGCCTTCGGAATTTATTATGCCAAGTCTACGCATTGTTGAATTGGAAAAAAAATCTAATTCTAGCACAATAGAAAAGAGATTGTCATAGCCACTACAATTAGAAGAAGACAACGTGATAGCAATATTTCAGCAAAATTCCCAGAAAGCACGAGAGAAAGACTGGCATGATAGGTGTCTAAAATAGAAGAAAATTTAGTCAGGTAACTAGGTTTTGTTGTATGGCAACAAATTTTTGAAATGTCACACTGTGGCCTTGTATATGATCAAGTATGAAACAAAAGCAGGTTTTGTTCAATTGGAAAAATTAAATGGGGATCCAATAGAAGTTTTTTCATTAGGAGTTGCGTGAAACTATGTAGAAGAAACTAACCTTATGCTCAATGGAAAAAAAAACATTCATATATATGTCTTACTAGATTGAAAATGGAACCATGTAGAACTCGAGGAGGTAGATTGAAAAAGGGAACCATGTAGAAATCGTGGAGGCTTACAAAAGGAATAAAATCATGCAGAGGAGTAGGTCACACAATATCCATAATTTATTAATATGAAAGTTCACAAAAAAGAAAATAGTTTTCAGGATTTAACACTATGGATAAAGTGGGAATGGAAAGGGGAAAAAGTGTTGGAAAACATCACCATTGGCCACGTAGGTTAAAAATAATAGTTGCATAAACACTAAAAAACCATTTAATTAATAAAAGAGTAGATGCAATTTAATGAAAAAATCCATCAAGACAAGCAGATCTGACAAAAGCAGCTACTGATGGGACGTCCACTCGCCTGAGTCTACATACCAATGTAATATCCACCTGGAGACTTCAATGCCAAATTATATTATATCATGCATGACAAATTTTAAATTTATGGCACCTAGAGAACCATGTAGTATGGAATAGAGATATAAATTTCTTCCACTTAGTTACGAAGGCTCATTATGCTTAATTTATTTGAAGAGAAAAGAGAGAACTCATACAGCCAAGCTAGTAGAGAGTAAGAGTTATCGGAAAGATAACATCCAAGATGAAAGCAATGAAGGGAGGAGCACTTGCACCTAAAAGTAACGCCATAAAAGAAATCAAGGGCATCACAAGCACCTCTACTCCCTATGCAACCCGTAGCACCAGGGTAAACCCCAACACCCACACCAGGCTTGTCTGACTCTCTACAAGGCGTTTTCACAAGTGTATGTTCTACCAAGAAATCCCAATGTGACAATGATGCACTTGAAAAATGATCCAAAGTATCCCATGGTGATTTCTCTGATCCTACCTAGTGTTCTCAAATAAGGGAATATGCTCGGCATAATCCAAAACCTAAAATATCATACCATGACATTACAAATGTCAAGAAGTTCCAGAATTTGGAACTAGAGATATATTTACAACAAATTACAAGCAAGGAAAATATAGTCATGAATGTAGAGAAACATGAGCTTTTGTGTTGCGTGGCATAGTCATATATCTTAAATTTTCTTCAAATCCTACATTTTGAATGGACCATTGAGAGTAGTTTTTGTTAGAATTATTTGTTGACTTGTCCCCATGAAGGGTTCCTCTGGCTAGACAAGCTGATTTTCATAAATACAAATTTCATTAAGAAAATAATAGGGTTGCCTACAGTGGGTGAAGACCCATAAGCATCGTTTACGGAAAAATTTAGGGAGAAATCTCTCGCTAAATAGGTTAACGAAAAATATGGCACACATAGGGTTGTGCATGATTTCTATTACCAATCGTCTATGGAGACACAACCACATTTTCAATCCAAGTGATGGCCTGCAAACTAATGTGAAAATTTTGCAAAGGATAGGTACCATCGAGAGTAATTATGGTAGTAGAAAAGTGTGTAGTGGGGTTCTAGATGAACTAGGACACCCTCTTGTTAAATCAATTTCTGATAGACTTGAAGGAGGCATAAGACAGGAAAATGAAGTTCCAAAATGCATGGCTTATAATTCTCATTTCCTTAGTCAAGTGGAGAGAACTAGAGGAGACATAGTTCTTAAAAGTGGTGAAAAAACCTTTTTTGGTGTCCTGGTATGCCTCATGGCATACCTCACACAAATAGAGACAATTGAAAAATAATACCATGTTCTACATCCACAAGGAGGTGGTCAAGAAAATGATAGAAGCCATACCATGTATATTTTGACATGGTGTAGAAGCTTACAAGGGGATTGTGTGATTTAAGGACACCCCACATTTTATGTTCATTTATCAAAAGAGATATCGTACTAGGCAGTGGATTCAAAGTTACTATAGGTTAATGAAAATGGAGCTCAACAATATAATAAACAAATAGGAAGCAAAGTGGAAAGTCCCAATGGAGGAGATAGATGATGTTGAGAACATCAAAAGAAATTAGGATGTTATGCAACCTGTTCACAAAATAAAAGAAAATATAGATCATTGACTTAAAAATTAGCCTCTTCGAGCGAGTGACCTCGTTTACATTACATAAATGAACAATTCTCGGATGATAGAAATGACAAGACATCTTTGGTATATATATGAGTATAAGGGGTCACAATATAATCATAGCCTACATAAAAATAATAATGTAAGGAATAACAATAACAATAGTTAGCTATTATGGGGCACAACAATGACAATATGAGGTCTACATGGGCACAACAATAACAATAGGGGGATACACTAATAATAAGAATAAGGGGTCTACACTCGTAACATAGGGACCTGACATGCCCCTCTCCTTCAAAAAAAGTGTTTTCCTCAACGATTGAGTATTTATAGATGCTTCTGTATAAAGTTGTCACCCTCCCATGTGGAATCTTCAGTATGTAAGTTCTTCCACTTAATAAAATACTCTGAACTTGATCGATTTCATAACTAGAATATTCTTGTTTTTGTGACTGCTTCAGGATCCAATATTATTTTTCCTTCTTCTTCAAGTTCTGGAAATACTGCTTGAATTGGGAGCTTGTCACTGATAAACGTCTTTAATCATGAAACATGGAAAATTGGGTGTACTCAGCAAGATGTAGCTAACTCGAATTTGTATGTCATAGTACTAAAATTTTGTAACACTTTGAAAGGACCATAATACTTGGGTGATAATTTATTATCCTTCTTAACTTGCTTGAGAGACATTTGTTTGTATGGTTGTAGCCTTAAAAATACCTAGTTACCTACAATAAAAATCCTTCCACTATGATCTTGTTCGACCTATTGTTTCATTTGATTCTGCATTGTAGTGAGGTTATCTGTTAATAGATGGAGAACTTGTTTTTGATGCTCGATGTGATCTTCCACTACCTGAACTTTAGAATTTTCTTTTAAACATGATATCATAGATGGTGGATGATATCCATAAAGGGCCATAAATGGGGTCATTTTTGTTGCAGTATGGAAGGAAGCGTTATACCATCATTTAGCCAGAGGTAACCACTTGACCCATTGTGTTTGTTTATTAGATACAAAGCAACAAATCTATCATTCAAAAAATTTGTTCAATATCTCGGTTTTCCCATTGGATTGAGGATGAAGGATGACTTGTGAGCTAGTTGATTACCAAGACAAGAAAATAATTCCATTCAAAAATTTCCAGTGAAAATGGGATTTTTATCACTTACAATAATGTTTGGGTTTCCATGTAGATTTTGAATTGTTTCCATAAATGCGGTAGAAATTGTACTGGCTTTAAAGGGATGAGATAATGCACAAAAGTGTGCATACTTGGTAATTCTATCAACTCCCACCATGATGGTACTCTTTCCCTCAGACTTTGGTAAACCTATGATAAAATCCATTGAGACATCCTCCTAACGTTGACTTATAATGGCTAGAGGTGGTAATATACCTGGGGTCTTAATTGTATCAACTTCATTTTGTTGGCAAACCAAACATTCTACCGCAAACTTATTAATATAATATTTAAGGCCATCCCAAAAAAAATCCTTCTTGACCCTGTGAATTTTTTTTTAAATCTTGAGTTCCCTCCTAAGGTAGAGGTTTACAATTCCAAAATAATCTTCTATTTTAGTTGGGAATTATTACATAGATATAAGCAATCTTTGTACCATAATGAATCATTTTTCCAAATAAATGTATCATATCTACTGGGATCTTGTTGCAACTTTTGAATCAGTATCCACACCTCTACGCCATTCTTCCATTGATCCCTTGCTTTAATTATCCAAACAGGTTTGATAATAGAAATGGCATGGAGCACTGCTTCCACATGCTCGTTCTTTCTTGAGAGTGCATCTGCAATAATATTTTGCTTCCCTTTTTTGTAGATTATTTCAAAGTCATATCCCAACATCTTTGTGACCCATTTTTGTTGATATTTTGAAGATAATTTTATTCCAAAATGTATTTAACACTATTGTGATATGTTTTCCTTGAAGTGTTGTCCCATTAGGTAAGGTTTCCATTGGTTTAGTGCATGTAGTATTTCCAACGTTTCCTTCCCATAAATAGGTTTGCGTAAATACTTTCCCTTGATCGAACAACTTTAAAAAGAAATGGGTCTTCCTTCTTGCATTAAAACAACACCAATTCCATTTCCTAAGGCATAACATTTGATAAAAAATATTTTTGTGAAGTTTAGTGTAGCTAAGACTGGTGTTTGGCACATTACTTCTTTAACATGTTTAAAGGACTTAGTTGCTTATGGAGTCCAAGAAAATGCATCTCTATTTAGTAATATTATTAGAGAGACTGCTATTCTCCCATAATTATTAACAAACTTGTGATAATACCCTCTCAACCTAAGAAATCCTCGAAGATTCTTTAAGATTGTGGTTACCTTCCATTCCTTGATGGCTTTAATTTTGTTAGGGTCTACGTTAGCACCCTCATGAGATGCAATATTCCCAAATATTCCATATCTTGTACTCCAAAGAAACATTTGGAGGTTTTTTCATATACTTGTTTCTCCTCCAATATTTTGAGCATCGTATCAACATGTTGGACACAATCATTTCAAGACTTATTATAGATTAGTATATCATCAAAAATTACTAACACAAATTTTCTAAGGGTGGGTTTGAAAATGGGATTCATTAAACCTTGAAATGTGGAAGGTGCATTAGTAAGTACAAAAGGAATGACCAAAAAATCATAATGACCTTCATGAGTTTTAAGCGTTTTCTTCAGAATGTCTTCAGTCTCCATTCTAATTTGATGATATCCTAAATGAAGATCTAGCTCGGTGAAGTAAATTTCTCCATGTAACTCATTCAAGAATTTGTCAATGATAGGAATTGGAAATTTATCTTTAATAATGATCCTATTGAGCTTCCTATAATTGGACACATATGCCATGATCCATGCTTCTTGTGCATCAATACTACTAGAGCAGAGAAAGATCTTTGACTAGGTTGAATTATATCAACCTTTAGCATTTCTGCAACCATATGTCAATTTAACTCTTTTGGGAATAGTGATATCTTTAAGGCCTTATGTTTGGAGGAACACTTCTTGGAATCAACCAAATAGCATGATCATAATCAAGAATAGGTGGGAGGACTTTAGGAATCTCAAATACCTTGGAATGATTATCCAAGACATTTTGGAGATTTAGAGAAATAGGTGTTTTCGATGTTTGAACCTCTAGTGAGCATATTTGTTCAATTACGCCCTATTGTCCTTTCTTCAAAAGCTTTTTCATGCCATTAGAGATAATTATCTTCTCTCATCTCCCTAAGATACCCCTTAATTCACTTTCCTTTCCTTCCAAAAAAATATTCAAGAAAATTGCTTGAACATTAAAAGTTATCATCCCCAAAGATTGTAACAATTATACTCCTAGTACAACATCAACACCACCCATTGGAATGGAAAGCATTGGATTATTCAATAAATATTCGCCTATGATTAGCTTGATATTATGGCACTTTCCAAATCAATTTATACTTCCTCTATTTCCAACCACCACTTGACACTCCTATGTTGGATATAGAAAGAAATTCAATTCCTTAGATATCTTATAATGAATAAAATTATGGGCACTACCTGAATCAATAAACACTATTACCTTTTTATTATTGATATATCATTCTATCTTGAGAGTTTGAGGAGTGGCAATTCCCTCCAATGCATTACAAGATATGGTCAAAATCATTTCTTCTTTCTCTAGGTTTGGTTCCTTATGTATATCCTCTTCTTTGGATGTTTATTGTTCCTTTTCTTATCCTCTTCACAATATATGTAAAATAATTTATTCTTAGCACACTTATGACCTTTAGTGTATTTTCTATCTTAGTTGTAAGAAAACCCTTTTTCTCTTTTTTTCTCCATTTGTTTTGGTGTCAACCTTCTATGTCAGGTCCCTATAATACTACTGATTCCCCCATTACTATTGCCATTGTAGCCCTTATTGTTATTTTTGTGCCCCTATTTTCTCGATATTGTTATTATTGTGCATCATACAAGCCCACTATTGTTATTTGTGTGCCCTTATATTATTATTATGTTAGCTTTGATTGTATTGTGACCGCTTAGACTCTTATATAGAGAAAGGAGGTTTTTTCATTTGTAGCATCCAAGAATTGTTCATTTTTGTAATTTAAAAGAAGTTTCCCCCTTGAAGAGGCTGATTTCTAAGTTGTTGATCTATATTTTCTATCCTTTTCTGAGTTGGTTTCATAACATTAGGTATCAGAGCTTTGGATTCTAGGGTTTCTCTACTCCAAAACAGGGTCATCGTGATGTTTTCGCTATAACGTTTTTTCTTTGTGACGTTTTAAAAGCTAAAACAAAAACCTATTTGTGAAGAAATATCAATGATCCTTGGGTATGAATTTCAAAACTTGTCTCACTATATTTTCATAGATATGATCCAAGGAAGTTATGTTTTTTGCAGGTTCCTGAATTACATCCCAAACAAGTGACCTTCGGAAAATCGTCATAACCTTCTTTCTAAGTATCAGCTTGAAATTTTGTAAGACATTATAGAAAGTAGACGGAATATAGTTTTTTTTTTCATAATTGTGAGGTCTGAAGGTTGAAACAGTGACACATGGCACTTCGTACAACTTCTCTCTACAAAAAACATGTATAATCAGGTCATCTTGGGAGATTGGGCATAATGCTTTCTTGGAGAATCCAATTTCAATCAGACTTGTGGCTTGGGAAAGAGGACTCGGAGGGCTACCATAGTTTGCAATTTCAAACCTTGGAGATCTGAAATTTCAGAGATACATCAAATATAATATTGAGCTCCTACAAAGGGGAAAAAGGTGTGTAGTTTTTCTAAAATTTTGCATAAGTTTTGTTTGAAAAATTAGTTTGAAGGAATACAAAGGGGATAGTGAAGCATAATTATCATTAATTGATGCCCCAAAGAAATAAAATGGAAAAACCTAGTAAGCAACCTAAAATATCTAGCATGAATCATCAAGAAGAGGAAGAAATTCAACATGATATATCAAAATTACAAGACCAAGTGCAACAAAATTCACTTTCAAAAAAATGTAACATAAGCTAAGATGGATGCTTTAAAGAAAGACGTGGAAGCTAAGATGGATGGTGTGGAAGATAAAATGGATGTTTTAAAAAAAAGGCGTGGAGGCTAAGATGGATGGTTTAAAGAAAGGCATAGAATCTAAGATGAATGACGTCGAAGCTAAGATGAATGATGTGGAAGCTAAGATGGATGTCGTGGAAGCTAAGATGAATGGTTTAAAGAAAGGAATGGAAGATAAGATGGATGGTTTAGAAGAAAAAATTAAAGGCAACATGGAAGATTTAAAGATAAATTTGACAAAGTTTCTACAAGAAATTCTTACTAATGGTGAAATGGTAGTAAAGGAAACTCACGCTGAGAACAAAATAAATGTTAATCATGATTTCATAGACTCTAACATTGGATATAAGACCCACCATGTTCCAAAGATTGATATGAGGAATTTTTATGGCAAGGATCTTGTAACATGGATACTACAAATGGAGAGATATTTCAATCTCCATAATGTACAAAACACACAAAAGCCACGTATTGAAAATTTATATTTGGAACCAAATCAGTTTGTATGGTATCAATGCCTTTGATCTTGTAAACAAATTGTCACATGGGAAATTTTTATAGATGAAATGATAGCACATTATGAGGATACAAAATGCAACACTTTTTTTAGCCAAATGATAAATCTCAAACAAAAGGGTTCAATGATGGAGCACATTGAGGACTTCCAAAAATTGAATACCAGGGTAAAAGATATTCTAGAGGAGCATAGGATTGATGTGTTCATAGGGACTTTAAAGGATAATATCCAACATGAGGTTCACCTTTGCGAACCTTATTCATTGGAGAAAGCATTTAGGTTGGAAAGAAAAATGGAAAGCAAAATTATGGCAATAAGGAAGCCTACCACTCACAATTATAAAGATGGAAGTGTTGTTGCCCCTATCCTTCCACAACCTACAAAGTTGACACCAAAAAAATTGGATGGAAAAAGAGCAAAAGGGCTTTGTTATAGTTGTGATAGAAAATACACTAAAGGTCATAAGTGTGATGAGAATAAATTATTTTACATAGATTATGAAGAGGAGGAAGAAAAGGAACAAGAAACGTCAAAAGAAGAGGATATACACTAGGAACAAACACTAGATAAAGAGGAAATGAATTTGACCATTTCTTGTCATGTACTGGCCGAAATTACCACTCCTCAAACTATCAATATAGAAGGATGTATCAAGATGAAAAAGGTAATAGTGTTTATTGATTCGGGAAGTACCCATAATTTTATTCATTGTAAGATGGGAAATGAATTGAATTGCTTCCTATATTCAGCACTAGAGTCTCAAGTGATGGTTGCAAGTTGAAGAACGATAAATTGGTCTTGAAAGTGTCCTAATATCAAGCTATCCATGGGAGAAAATGTATTGAATAGCCCAATGCTTTCCATTAAAATGGGTGGTGGTGATGTTGTACTAGGAGTCCAATGGATACAATCCTTGGGTACAATAGCTTTTAATTTTCAAGAACTTATCATGGAATTTTCTTCAGCAGGAAAGGAAGTTGAATTGGGGGGTATCATAGGGAAGCTAGGAAAGATAATCAGCTCTAATGGAATGACATAGCTTCTAAAGAATGAACACAAAGGCGTAATTTCACAATTATGTTTGCTAGAGGTTCCCACATCGAAATCATTTATTTTTCAAGATCTCCAAAAAGTATTGGACAATAATTTCAAGGTATTTGAGACTCCTAAAGGCCTCCCACCTATTTTTTATCATGATAATGCTATTCATTTTACTCCAGGAAGTGTTCCTCCAAACATTAGGCCTTACAGATATACCTATGCCCAAAAGAGTGAAATTGAACATATGGTTGCAAAAATTCTAGGGGTTGGTATAATTCAACATAGTCAAAGTTCTTTCTTTGCTCCAGTAGCATTGGTTCACAAGAAGGATGGATCATGGCACATGTGTCCGAATTATAGGGAGCTCAAAAATCTCACTATTGAAGATAAATTTTCCATTCCTATCATTGATGAATTATTGGATCAATTGCATGGATCAATTTACTTCACGAAGTTGGATATTCGTTTAGGATATCATCAAATCAGAATGAATATTGAAGACATTCTGAAAACAACATTTAGAACTCATGAGGGTGATTATGAATTTTTGTCATGCCTTTTGGCCTTACCAATGCACCATCTACATTTCAAGGTTTGATGGATTCCATTTTCAAACCCTTCCTTAGAAAACTTGTGTTATTATTTTTTGATGATATACTAATCTCCAACAAGTCTTGGAAGGATCATGTTCAACATGTTGACAAGGTGCTCAAGCTATTGGACGAGAAACAATTATATGTGAAAAGCTCCAAATGTTTCTTTGGAGTACAAGAGGTGGAATATCTGGGTCATATTATATCTCATGAATGTGTTAAGGTAGACACTAGAAAAATTAAAACCATTAAGGAATGAAAAATCCCCACATCCGTAAAGCATCTACGAGGATTTCTCCAGTTGATAGGGCAATATCGCAAGTTTGTTAAGAATTATGGGAGAATAATAGCACCTCTAAGAACATTATTGAAGAATGATGTATTTCATGGACTCTAGAAGCAATGAAAGCCTTTGAAAATCTTAAAGAGGCAATGTGCCAAGCACCAGTCTTAGCTACATCAGACTTCACAAAAACCTTTATTGTGGAATGTCATGCCTCAGGAAATGGAATTGGTATTGTTTTAATGTAAGAAGAAAGGCCCATTACTTTCAAAATTCATCCAATCAAAGGAAAGTATTTACGCAAAGCTATTTGTGAGAAGGAAATGTTGGCAATATGACATGCACCTAAGAAATGGTGACCCTACCTAATGGGTAGACACTTCAAGATATAAATGGATCATGATAGTCTTAAATAATTTTTAGAACAAATATTATATTTAGAAGATCAGAAAAAATGGGTCACAAAGATGTTGGGTTATGACTTTGAAATCATCTACAACAAAGGGAAGAAAATGTTGTTGCAGATGCACTCTCAAGAAAGGATGAGAATGTGGAAGCAATTCTTTGCGCCATTTCTACTATCCAACCATATTGGATAAATGAAGCATGGGATGAGAGGAATAATGACTAAGAAGTGTGGGAACTCATTCAAAAGCTACAAAAATATCCTAGTACATCTGATACATTTAGCTCGAAAAATGATTCGTTATGGTACAAATATCACTTATACCTATGTAAGAATTCGCAACTCAAACAAAAGATTCTTATGGAATTGCACACCTCTCCCTTAGGAGGGCACTCAGGATTTCTAAAAACTTACTACATGGTTAAGAAAGAACTTTTTTTGGATGGCCTTAAATCGGATATTCAAAAGTTTGTAGTTGAATGTTTTGTTTTCCAGCAAAATAAACTTGAAACAATTAAGACCCAAGGTCTATTACAACCTTTATCCATTCCAATCCAATGTCAGGAGGAGATTTCAATAGATTTTATCACAGGTTTAGCCAAGTTTGAAGGAAAGAGTGTTCTCATGGTGGTAGTTGATAGACTTACCAAGCATGCACACTTTTGTGAATTATCTCATCCATTTAAAGTGAGTGCAATTTCTACTGCATTTATGGAAACAAATCAAAAGCTACATGGAAACCCAAAGATTATTGTAAGTGATAAATATCCCGTTTTCACTGGAAAGTTTTAGACATAATTATTTTCTTGTCTTGGTACTCAGTTAGCTCATAGCTTACCTTATCATCCTCAATCTGATGGGAAAACTGAGATAACAAAGAAATGTTTGGAAGGATATCTTCGTTGCTTTCTATTTGATAAATAGACACAATGGGTCAAATGGTTGCTTGTAGCTAAATGGTTGTATGACACCTCCTTCCATACTGTAGCAAAAATGACCCCATTTATGGCACTTTATGGATATTATCCACCATCCATCACATCATATTTAAATTTTAAGTTTAAAGCAGTGGAAGATCAGATTGAGCATCAACAACAAGTTCTCTAACTCTTAAAGGATAACCTCAATTTGGCGCAGAATAGAATGAAACAATAGGAAGATCAACATCACAACAAAAGAAGTTTTTATGTAGATGATTGGGTATTCCTACAGCTATGACCATATAAAAAAATGTCCCTCAATCAAGCTAAGAAGGATAATAAATTATCACCAAAGTATTATGGTTTATATAAGGTGTTGCAAAAGTTAGGTACTATGGCATAGAAATTGGAGCTTCCTACTGATGAGCCCCAGAAATGGGTAATTATATGGGATCATTTAGCCTCCTAATTCGACTTAATCCACCATTATCATTAGTTTATTGCATGTTTTTTATTATATTTATGCTAATAGAGTGAATTAGGTTAGTCATTATGCCAAAAAGTCTAATGTGTGCTTTATGCAGATTTTTGGTCAATTTTGAGACAAAATCAAAGGTTTAATGAGCACTTGGCAGCCAAATTCATGGAAGAAAAAGGGAGAGGATTTGTAGGAGGGTGTCCCCTTCATTTATGAGCCCTCACCTCAAATTCTCCACTAGCATCTTGGAGTTCAAGGGCCACCACATCGATGATCACAAGGGCAGCCGAGCAGGGCTAGTAAAGTTGCTATTAATTGCAAGTTTTGGCAGCCAAGTTCCTAAAGCTTAGGAGGACTATTGGGGTCCTCAATTTGTATAAATAAGAAGGATTAGGGCCTCATTTTTGTTAGTTAGAGTTTATTTAGATTTTAGTCATATTTTTAGTCTATTTTCGCACTCTAATGCAACCTTGTATCAACACATTTTCGAACTTTTTCTTGCAGACAGTTTTTGGGATGTAACCATTATTTTTTTATCAATAAAGATTAATCCATCTTTGCACCGGCTCTAATCTTTCTTAGGAGGTTGTAGCTCTTGGGGTTGGGCCTAAACCAAGTGCCAATACCTCCTTTGTGTACTTTTATGTGTCTTTGCTGCATTCATAGAATAATTTCTGTTATTTAGGTTAAAATCTTGCTTTGTTACTTAGGTTGTTTTTGATGATTGAGATAGTTTTTCATGCTTCAGGTTGATTTTATAGTTATGTAATAGAAAATATCCACAAAAAGGCTATCAAAAAGTCCTTGATGTTATTTCTCCCTCGTTGGGACCATGAACTAAGACCAAGGCATACTTGCTACCACAAAAACATTGTTTTTGCCTTTCCAATGCAATTGCTAATGTTAGATTTTGAGTTGGAAAAGTTGATATCAGTTGTGTTTGCATGTTTATATTTGTTCTTGCTTAGTTTCCATAGCTATCTTGCATGATTTCCTGTCTATAAACTTATGTTCATCATGTTTCTGTTTCTTAGGTCAGATTAGGTCAAAATAGATAAATCTCTGGTTTTCTAGTCTTTGTTCAATCAGTTTTGGCAAATAGTGTGTAGAGCACCTATAATACATCCCTGCCTATCCTTCCTCCATCATACAACCTACTCCAACCCCTAATCCAAGATTCCATCCCTTCATTTTCCACACTTTTCCAATTTCCCCTATTTTTTACATTTTTGTGCAACATTACTCCCTCCATCCTTGAACAAATCCAACCACCTTCATCACTCCTTAGCCTCATTTACCAAGTTTTAGACCCCTTAACATCCTTATCCATCCTTCATTTCCACCTTTCCACTACATTTCCACCATCAATCTAAAAAAATCCTCTTTCGGCTCTTCCTATAGAACATCCTGTAGAACATCCTATAGAACCCCTGCAGACTTCCTGTAGAAGTTCACGTGAGAAAGTTTTTCGAGATCTGATCACTGTGAAAATCTTTGGAAAGGTGCTAGTGACCCCTTAGGCCCTCTTCTCACCTTCCCATCCTCCTGCAAGTGCCCACTCCATTTCCTTTCGCCAATAAACCCCTGCACAATCAAAAATAGTTAAAGCACATGCATAATAATTCTGCTAAATTACTCAAAAATACAAAAAGATGCTTTTCCCAGATTTTCCTTCAGAAGTAGCTTAGTCACATGCATTTTACCTTTCCAAGAGTCAATGGAATCCATTTTAGCAACTTTCATCTCTTTTCTTGCACCAGTAGGGTTAGTCAGTAAAACTAGGGTTTGCTAGGGTTTGCATTTCCTTTCAGCTTTCATGTTCTTTCTGCAAGTAGACTAGCCTCTTTTGAGTTAGCTTTCATCCATTACAGTTAAAAGCTTCTTCTAAGAACTTATAGAAGTTGTCTCAAGCTCCTAGCAAACTTGTGCCAACTAATCAAGTGACAGCCTGCAGTAAGAGCTAGTACTTGTGCATACAGCACCGTTGCTTCCAAGTTTGTTACGAACTACTGAGTTGTTAAAAGTAGAGAAGGGAGTCCCAGGAGTTGCAACATCATTGCTGCAATACTGGAGCCCACCACCTACAGCTTCTTGAGTTCACCCAGTTTTCCATTTTTCATGCTTAAAGAAGTCTATACGTGACAAGCTCCCTCTTCAAACAATATTTCTAGAGCTTGATGAGGAAGGAAAAATAAGAGTCGAACCTGAAGAAGTCACAGAAGCAAGAACTTCACAGCTACGAAATTGATTAATTTTAGAGTATCTCATGAAGTGGAAGAACTTACCCGCTAAAGATTCCACGTGGAAGGATGATAATTTTATATAGAAGCATCCAGAACACTCAAGCATTGAGGAAAACACTTTTTGAAGGATAGGGGCATGTTATCCCTTGTAATACTAGTGATTCCCCCATTACTATTATCATTGTAGCCCTTAGTGTTATTGTTATTCCCCTATTGTCCCCATATTATTATTATTATGCTCCATAGAAGCCCACTATTGTTATTTTTGTGCCATCATATTATTATTGTTATGCTGGATTTGATTATACTGTGACCCCTTAGACTCCTATATATAGAAATGGGGGTTTTTCACTTGTAGCATCCAAGAATTGTTCATTTCTGTAATGTAAAGGAGGTTTCCCCCTTGAAGAGGTTGATTTCTAGGTCATTGATCTATCATTTCTATACTTTTGTGAGATGGTTTCATAAAATTGTAGGTTGTGGAAGACTAAGATAAAAAACACTTCCATCTTTATAGTTGTGAGTGGTACATTTCCTTGTTGCCATAAATTTTCTTTCAACTTTTCTTGCCACCCTAAATTCCTTATCCAATGAATCAGGTTCCTAAAAGGTGAACCTCATGTTGGATGTTATCGTTTAAAGTCCCTATGAAGACATAAAACTTATGCTGCTATGGAATATTAATTACCCTAATGATCCAAGGGATCAGTTTAGTGTTATCGTATAGATTTCCCATCAAATAGTGTTTCCACCTTTTCACACTTCGCACCAATTCATACAGTTCTTTATCATAAGTAGGATAGTTAACTACTACACCATTAAAAGTTCAGAATGTTAACATATGGGCTTACCATGTTGCATCAAGATGTATCCCATGGCATAGTCACTTGCATCTGTTTGTATCTCAAATGGTTGTCTTAAATCACAAAGTGCAAGAACTAGAGTTGTACTAATTCTCTCCTTTAATGTGTCAAAATCCTTTTGTTGCTTGTCTCCCCACTTAAAAACTTGCTTATTTCTTGTCAACGCATATAATATAGATGCAATTGAAGAAAAGTTAGAAATAAACATTCTCCAATATTGGGTTGCTCCCAAAATGCTTCTTACCTCAGTTATGTTAGTGGGATCAGGCCAATCAAAAATGAATTTGACCTTTGAGGGATCTATCTTCAATTCACCCCCTCCAAAAATGTGTCCCAAATAAACTAATAAGGTCTTTCCAAACTCACATTTACAAATCTTTAAAAACAAATTTTCTTTCTTCAAGACACATAAGACATGTTTCACATGCTTGACATGTTCTTCACGACACTTGCTAAATATCAATATTTCATATAAGTAGACAATTACAAAATCATCAAGAAAAGGCTTTAAGACATCATTCATAACTTGCATGAATGTTGCAAGAGCATTAAAAAATCCCAAATGGCATAACCAACCATTTAAACAAACCTTGCTTTGTTTTGAAAGTTTTCTTCCATATGTCTCCTTTACCAATCCTAATCTAAGGATAACCACTTCTCAAATCCAATTTAGTGAAATACACAACATCTTTCAATGGATCAAGAAAATCATAAATTTGAAGAAGAGGGTAACAATTATTTACCGTTATCTTGTTCAAGGCTCTGAAATATACACATATGTGCCTTGTACCATATTTCTTTGGTACTAACATAATTAGTGACCCACATGGTGATGTGATTGGTTATATGACCCCTATGTCAAGTAAATCTTGTATTTTTCTTTTAATCTCTGCATTCTCCATAACTGACATCCTATACATGCCAATGTTTAGAAGAGGAAAATCTTGTTGCAATTGGATCTCATGTTGGATACCTCTTTTAGGAGGAAATCCTTTGGGATCCTGAAAAATCTCATCATATGTGTTAACAACCTCATACAAATCATATTTTAACATTGCATCACATCCTTGGAAAGCTTCATTTTCAACATTATCTTTGGGTTTGATCATCAAGAGTACAAATATCTTACTATCACTCACTAACCTCTTCATTTGTCAAACAGTTACAAGTGAAAATTTCAACTTCTTGTTATGTGCTCCAACAATGTACTCAACTCCATTTTTGAACAAGTGATATTTGTTATCATGGCGATGAAATATGAATCTCCTATCATATAGATATGGGCTTCCCAAAATAGTACCACAAATATCAAGTCGAATGATATCAAGTTATACCTCATCTATAAGTTTGTAGTGATAGAAAATCTTAATTTAAATATTTTTGTCACAGGCTATTTTTCATTGTCACATATCAAACCTAAAGGATATGGTTTAGGATGAGGAGTTGTTTCCAAATTCAATTTATTTATAGTGCCTTCAAAAATGTGGTTTCTTGTGAACCACTATCAAACAATGTATTTATCTTGGTATGCTTTTAAATAACTCTAATGTGGAAAATTTCCATTCTTTCATTTTCATGTTGAGTTTCATTAAGGCTACTACTTGAAGAACTAGTACTTGAAATAGATTCCTTACCTTTGAATCCCATGGTTGTGATGTTTGTTTCATCCCTGAAGTCATATCCTAAATCATGTTGTGTAGTTGCAACAATATTGTGTTTCCCTTTGATGTTAAAGTTTTTGGGTCTCAATTCAGGATGAAGTTTCCAACAGTGGTCTTCATCATGTCCTTCTTTCGAACAATGTTTACAAGTGAGATTTTCTCCCTCTTTCTTGACTAAAGAACTTTTCTTTCCTTTGCCTTTGAATTTCACCTTTCCTTTGTCACTATTCTTGAATGGATTTTTGCTGCCCTCTTGAGGAACATTCTCTCCTTTTGCTTCTAAATGAGTTTCTAGTACACAAACTTCATCTAGTTTTGTAGGGTGTAATAGGATAATTATGTGTCTCCAATAACTATGCAATCCTCCAATATATTTGAGCAAAGTATCTTGAGAAGACAAATCTATGCCCAAAATCAAAGCCATTTTTTTTAATTCTTGAGTATAGCTTTGAACATTTTCCCCTTTAGCTTGCCTAAAGTTTTGCCAATCCATAATAGCTTTCTGCATTTATACTAATGGATGAAATTGCCTTCTTATTGCAACAAAAAAATCATTCCAAGAGGATAAAACCTTTGCAATAACCTGTTCCTGTGATACCAAAATGATATGAATATGTAAACTTGGACATTTTTAACAATTTGCAAGCGAAAATTATGTGTGTTTTGGGTCGAGGATCAATTTACTAAACACATAAAACAAGTGAATTTTAAACAAATTTTACAGCCAAAAAGAGAAAAATAACCATATCTGAAACACATAACATAAAACATGATAAAGGAGTTCACCTCTCTCTTGGGCTACATCTCTTGGTCCAACATCCAATGTAGGGCCTCTTTCATTAAGTTCTCAAAATTGTTTTTACATGGCTTTACAAAGCTCAAAAAGTAGAGCTATGTTTCTAATGGATCTAGCACTGTAAAAAACACCCATTTTGGTTCCTTTTGCACCTCATTTGGCCAAACATTGAGTAAGTTATGATTGTTTCATGTTTTTACTCAATTACAAAGCTAATTATCCTCTAATTTGGCCCAAACCTAACTTCTACACCCCAAACCCAGAATTGGTGCCCAATTCTTGCCTACAATCCTGCCTAACAGGCAAAATTGTAGGACAGTTAATCCATCAAATAAGCCCCTAGTTCTGAAAATCATGGTCATGTGGCACGCATATGACTGCATAGGGAGCTGAGGTTCTCCAGCCTAACTCTGAGCCACTTTTCCACTACAGTTTGGTCGCATGGGCACACATGTGTTTGGGGCTGGCCCACTCTGCACTTGCGTGCCTAGTTTTATGGCTGCCATATGACCTTGGGGCTAGCCCCCATTACATTATATGCCCACAGTTCTTTTGGTTAGCTCTAGTGTATGGTTTGGGTGGTGTCGTGAACATGGGGTTGTGGTTAAGCCTTGACCCTTTGCCCCAAAACTTGGTTCTAAGGGTTTGGAGAATAGGGTTAGGGCTTAACCCTAACCCCAACCACCAATATACAAAATGATAAATTTTAAATAAGATTTATTGCCTATTATTTAACAAGTAACATCGTAGGAAGGTCGGTGGAGGGCTTGGATGACAGGTGGTAGGTCTTTTGTTTGAACTTTGCAGAGCCAATTTGGCCTCAAACCATAATTTTACATGACTAATAGGAGGCCACATGGCAATCAAGGATTGGCCCACATAGCTTCTCCTAATTGGTCCACCCAATCACAATCTGAACCAATAGAAATCCAGGAAATTAAACCAACAAATGACTAACACTTTTCTGCATCTCATTGGACCATACAGAGTACATGTACTATTTCAAGTCATCTCCTAGTCAGCGTAGAGGCTACTGACTGGGCATCCCTGTAAGCACATTTTTAAAATTTTATTTGTTTAGCAAATTTATCATAACATGATATCAGGAGCATACGACATTAGTTTTGACTAAAAAGAGATTCATTGGATTAATATAGTTGAAATCTATCCAACTGTATAGGTTTCAAGCATTTTTTAGCACTTTCAATTTTGAGCACTAAACTGATCCATTGGATCACTCCTCCCCATTGGAAGCTTTTGGACCACCAAAAGACTACTTTTGGTCAACAAATAGATGAGGGAATAGTTCCCTCGCCCTTCCAATCTCAATCCATTTATTTTTTCTTGGATTTGTGCCTTTGATACCAACACGAAGGTACTCCACATTTCCTCAATTTGAAGTTATTGCCCTTCTATTACCAATGGTATCATATTGCAATTTTTCAATAAATTCTAGCAAGAAATCTTCTATTCAAGGAATATGAACATGCTCCCCTTGATCATCAATCAAAGGAGGCTCATATAATATCAAATTCTCAATATTAACAACTACATACATTTTCATATAAGGAGGAAAATCCAATTAGAAGGCATTGTTACCAATATTTTCTATAATCTTAAAAGTCCATAGCTTATTGGTTTCAACTTGTTACCTTCTTTTCTGACCCTCTCTTTTCTAATTTAAAGACAAAATTCATCTCCAACTTGGAAACTATGGTCAACGCGATGTTTTTCATGCCTTGTCTTGTATTTTGCTTAGCTCGTTTCCAACTGTTCTTGAACCATTTGATGCACCAATTGAACTTTCTCAATGAACCACTTGACCTTGTCAATGTCACTATGACCATCAATAATAACATCCTTCCCAAAGATACAATCTAAAGTATATTTTGGTAAGTAACCAAAGCATGCCTCAAATGGAAATGTTTGAGTTGATGAATGTGTTTCCCAGTTATAAGCATGTTGAATGTAGTGTAAGTGTTCATTCCAAAACTTGGGATGTTTGCTGCAATAACGATGAATAAGATGCACTACCATTATGTTCACCACTTCTATCCAACCATCATTTTGTGGATGGAATGGTGTGCTCTTTTTAAAATTTGTGTCCATGTGTGCCCAAAAGTTTGACCAAACGTTCCGACAAATCAAGAATCTCGATCAAAAATAATGGATTTTCACAACCCCAAATGTATCTCATACATGTTGGAAGAACATTTGTGTAGCCTATTCAGCTATAACCTGCTTCTTACAAGGCATAAAAATACACAACTTTCTTAAACGATCCACACCAACATAAATATAATCATTATTTTTTTAAAACATATGAAATCCTCCTACAAAGTCCATAGAGACACTTTCCCAATGATGGGAAGGAACTAGAAGTGGAGTATAAAATCCTAGCTTTCTATTGCTAGGCTCACGTATAGCACATAAAAAACATCTTCATACATATCATGATACACTTTCATTCATTATAGGCCAATAAAAATACCTTTGTAATTGTGCCATTATCTTGCCTACACCAAAATGGTCAGCAATAAGAGAAGAATGTGCTTCCCATATGATGTTGACTCTTTCATCTTGTGGAATGCATAGCTTGCCAAGATGATACAAAATTTTATCATTCTCATGGTAATCCAATTCCTCTACTTGGTTTCTTTGACACAAAGTTGCATACACATCTTTAAAGTCTTCATCTAAAGCATATTGTTCAACATAGATCTCATGCATGATATAATTATAGATAAGAATAACTGAAGCACTAACAATTAGTATAGAAATTATGTCAACAAACTTGTTATAGGTACCTTTCGTATACCTTATCACCAAGTGGAATTGTTGCAAGAAACCCGTTCATCTGAAGTGCCTCACTTGTTGTAGCTTAGTTATTTTTCCCCTTAGCTTGTCTAAATTTTTTCCAATCCATAATAGTTTTATGCATGTATGCTAATGGATAAAATTTCCTTCTTATTGCAACAACAAAACCATTCTAAGATGATAAAAACCTACTATCTTTCTTCTTGTCCTCTTGAGTTTTGGCTTCTGGTGGGCCTTTAAATTAGACATAAATTAAGTCTCATGCCTCTAAATTAAACATAAATTAAGGCCCATGACCATCCTTCAACACATTAAACCTCCATTTTTGAATTAGATAATTTATTTTTAACATTAATATATTCATTAGGAAGGTTTATGAATAATTTCGTATTTGTGCCTAATATTATTTATTTTTGTGGAATTTTATGAGAATATTGGGCAGATTATGAAAATTTGGAGGAGGAGATAATTTAAGGACTTGCTCCCTACTATAGGAGGATTAATATTAAATAATAAATCAACAATATATTATGGATTTATGGCACATATTGTGGAACTCCAATGATTGAGAAAATCTAGGAATGTATTCCCTGCCATTTAACGCAGATTCCTAGTATTAGGAACCGGATCCACTAATCAAGGGATTTTGGTGGGAAAATCTTACTCATTTCATGGGGAATGATTCCTAATCATATTATATAATACCAAATCGAATTTTCCTCTAGGGAGAGATTTTTATTAGTCTTCTTATGGAGAGAACTCATATTTTTGCAGCTCCATTGTATTTTCTTACAAGCATGTAATTGTATTGATGAAAATAACAAAGATTGGTGTCATGTCCAACTTCTAAATCTTGTTCTCCTATATAGATCTATAAGTTTCCTTGAACTTGGCCATTGTAGGAGCCTCAGAGCCCTTTTGTATCATTTATTTTTATTCTTTTCACTTCTTATTCACATGCATCTCTTGTTCTTGTTTCTTTCCATTTCTACATTTAGTATTAATGATTTCTTGTTGTAGTATTGAGTTAAATGGTTAATGTATGTTCTTTTGCATGATCATAAGCATAATTTAATTCTTGGAAATTATTTGGAAGGTTAAATTAATCATTGAGATACTTGGATTAGTTTTCTTATTCCCAAATCTAGATTTTTGGAACTCCTTTGTAGCAAAGAACAATAAATTATGCTAGTTTTTAGAGCATGCTAACGAGATTCAATCAAGTTGATTCCACTTCAAAAACACATTATATTTAATAACAAAAATCACCCCATTTCATTTTCACTTGATTAGGTTAGGCATTTGATAGATTTACTAGCTCACCAATTCTCGAATTTCTCGATTTTAGACTAGTAATTTTCCGTTATTTAATAATTATTTCCCATGTATAGATGAATTTGTGGATAGATGCAGAAAATAATGTGTGTTGTTGCAGGAGCATCTACATTGTAGGGAGATCTCATCTTGTTGACCTCATCCAAGTCTCATCCACCCATGTCACCAAAATCCACTAAAATCTCAATCTGGATTCTTGTTTTATAAGTAAAAAAATGTCATTTCCATTGAGCAAATCCACCCATATTGAAGCCCTTGCTTGATTTTTATGTAGTGGCCACCACCTCCATGCCTTATGCTTCCATTCTCCACCTTTCCCAAGCTCCATTCCACCTTCTAGACCACTTCTTAAGCTTTTTGCATGTTCTTGTGATAAAACAGGGGACCTTGTGGGAGAACTAGTACATCCTATAGACATCATATAGACATCTTGTAGGAAATCCTGTAGCAACCTGTTTTGAGACCAAATTGAGAAAAATTATCATTGAACTTGGGATTAAGCCTCTAATTGACCTCCAAACCATCAAAACCATTGTTACCCTCTTCCTCCACACCTGTCTCCCCTAACAAAAAACAAGGAAAGATTATCATTTGCATTTATAAAATGAAAAGATAAAGAAAAATAACTCTTTTTATTTATTAATTAACACATGCATGCAATAGTTAATATTCCCTACATCAGATTTCATGATCAGTTAGTTTAAATCATCATGTGTGATAAATAGGGTTAAGTTAGGTTTCTTTAACATTTAGTTCATGGTATTTATGCAATTAGAATATGTTTCTTTCCTTGTACTTTATTTCTTGCAATAGGTTAGGGTTTCCATTTCGAACAGTTCATTTTCTGCAATTAGTTTAGGATTTGATTTCAGTACATGCACTCCATTACATCATGATAGCAAAGGAGGGACACATTTTATGATGCACATATAGTTTTGATATCTCTTAAGTTTGTATGAACCTGGGGTTGATAATTAAATCTAGTAGGCTTGGGATTTATCGCATTCTTGTTGCAATACCGAGGATCATCACTTTTTGGCACCGTTTGCAAGGAGGTGTCAAAGTATGCATTATTTTCTTCCCTATTTGATTCATTTCTTTTTATTTTTTCCAAAAATAAAAAATAATTGCATTAGAAATATTTCATTTCAAAAATAGAAAAGTGCATTGCGTTAGTGTTTTCATTCAATCATAAAAATAAAAATAAAAATTCTCCAACACCAACCCAACCCCCATTTGATCATGTGGTGCAATAAGAGCCACATCACCATTCACTTTTACAAGTAGAAGAATAATATGGCAAAGAATGTAAAATAAATGGATGGAGATGATAACAATTAAGGAGATCCTATCGGATTTCCCATTCAAGATACTAATGGTAGTGTACACATGAAGAACATCCCTCCATCTTTGCTGCCAAAATTTCATGGTCTAAGGTGAGACGATCTAGAAACCTTTCTCTTTGAATTTGAAATTGTTTGTAGATATTATAGTTACTTATTAAAAACTCAAAAACTGAGATTGTTTCCGGAAACATTGAAGGATAGAGCTCTTAAATCGTTTATGATTTTAGGGACTAATTCAATAAGATCATTGAATGATATGCAAAAGATATTTCTAGAAAAATATAAATATCATGATCTTAAGGAAGAACTATTTAGAATGAATCAAATAGAATATGAGAACCTTGAGTATCTAATAGAGAGGTTCATGTATAATGTTAACAGGGAAAAACTACATCATTTAGGATCCAACACACTAAAAACCCCCTTACTTAGAATAATTAGGGGAGAGTGGATTGATCTCCTTGATCTCATGAGTAGAGGTGATGTATGCCAATTATCATTTGAAGAAATTTGTGAAACATGAAAACACATATCAAGAAGAAGGGCAAGAGTAAGTAAATCAACATCAAGATCGATAAGTCAAGCTAAACTTGGAAATTTGCTTGATAACCTTAAAATAGAAATTCTCAGGAATCTAAGTGAACAAGTAGAAATGTTAAGAATGCAAGATGAAGAAAACGAAGATGTTGATATTTGTGTTGTCCATACTGAATCGCATAATGTTAAATATTGTACATCATTACCAAGGTTGAAGGAATTTTACAAAGAGGACAATGGAGCAAGTCAATTGCCAATGCAACTATGTTACATAGCTCCAAGAAGACCATGACAGCCTATCCAACCTGATATAATGCAAGAGCCTAATTCACAATTTTAGTCTTATGCATGACCATCTCAAAGTAATTAGAACACACCCTTTCCTTGGCAACATTGGCCATCTCAACCCCAAAACCAATATTGGCAACAAGGTTGGCAAGGAGCTTATGGGCACCATCCACAATATCATCAACATTTTCCTCAATATATTCCATACCCAACTCCATGTTATCCCTACCATTCACCTCCACTACAACCACAACCCCAACCACATCCATCTCAAATATCCACTCTCACTCAACTACCTGTACCACAATTTCCAAACCCACACATTGAAGTAGCTCAACCCACTTACAATGTTGAGGTACAACACTTCCAAGCATCTCCTCTTGAGCTCAATGGTATTCACCATATCTCAAGAAGGAAAAAAAGAGATTAACTTTATATCATTAAAGGACCACATCTAGAAGAAGAAGATTCAAATGAGAAAACCAAGGAATCATAGGTTGCACTTGATGAAGAGAAGACACCAAAAATAGAGATTAAGAAAGCTCCCTCATGGTTACTATCAAATCCTCAATGTATTCAAGGGAGAAATTAGCAAAAAGAGGAAGATTTGAAATTCATGGTAGAAAAAGACATGAAGAATGATCCAAATAAGCAAGAAAACCAAGGACATCAAAGTTATATTGAGGTTTGGTTCCAGAAAATCAACAAGACAGAGGATCACTTTCTTCTTCAATTATGCATGATCCTTTCAAAGTCAAATCATTTGGTCTCTGAAATCCAAGTACATGTCAAATCATATATTGTAACCCTACACATTAGTTTGTTTGTCATCTTGATGTGCACATGGCTCTATTGGAAGTAGTCTTATACTTGAAATTGATTTTGTTTTTCAAGTAGTGTAGGGTAGAAAAAATAAATAAAAAATAAGAGAAAAAAGTAAAATCTCAGGTGAAAACATCCTTTGAGGCACCTGAGATTGGCTCATTGGTTGAAAACCTCCATGAGGTGGTCAATAGGCTCAAATAAAAAGAAAAAAAAGGAGGAAAAAAATCCTAGGTAAAAACCTCCTTTGATGTGCCTAGGCAAACCTACTAGTTGAAAGCCTCATGAAGGTGGCTAGTAGGCCTAGAAAAAAAAGAAAAGAAAAAATAAGAAATCTTTGCTCCATGTATCTCTTTTATGAAGGTAGGTGTTCTCCAACATCTTTAAGCAAAAAAAACAAATTAGCACCAACAAAAAAATTATAGGTCAAACCTCGTCAAAAGAAGTCAAATTTTGACTTTCTCCTCCTTTGCTCAAATGCTCCAACATGACCAAGGCCATGAAAATCCATCACCCTCATCTATTTCCACCATCCACTCATCATTTCCAAGCTTGTACCACTCATTTTCCTTCTTGTCCTAAAAAACTACAGGAATGCTCTATTTTACTACAGGAAATAGAAATACATAGAACAAAAAACTATTTTTATCATATCTTGTGATGAGCCTCGATATTGCACCAAGAATGGTGTAACTCCCAAGGATACCGAATTTAATTATCAACCCAGAGTTCATACAAACTTAAGAGGTATCAGCACTATATGTGCGGCATACAATGTGTCCTTCCTTTGTTGTCATAATGTAATGGATTGCATGTATTGAAGTCAAATCCTAAACTAATTGTAGAAAATGAAATGTTCGAAATGGAACCTTAACCTATTTCAAGAAAGAAAGTACAAGGAAAGAGATGGAAATTCAATGCTAAATCACACCATTTCCTAATTAACTACAAAGAAACTATTCTTTGCAATAATGATAAATTATCATGAACCAAATGCTACTATCTAAGTATGGAAGTAAGAAGCATCAAATATCACTAATGTTCAAGTAGAGGGACTAAAATAAATATGTTTTTGTCTTTTTCTATTTTCATGCAAAATCAAGTATGCAAACTAATTTCCTTTGGTGATGTGGCAAGTGAATTAAAGATTTTGGAGGTTGGATGGAAGGGTTAGGAGATGGTTTGATGGTGTGGGATACCCTTGGGAGTCTTTTGGTGACTTCCTAGAGATTTTCTCTCCATTCGGCCTTAAAATAGGCCATTTTAGGAAAACCTACATGATAATCCTGAATGAATTACAATGAACCTACAAGATACAGCTGAGAGAAAAATGTGAGGTGTTGGAGGTGATGAAATTCTTAGGGAAGGTGGTATATGGGTGGAATGGAGTGAGAAAATACCTAGGATCACTTAGAACTCAAAATCAAAGTTGGGAGATGGATGGATTTGCTCAAGAAGCTTGGAGAAGTTTCCTTGTGAAATGATGAAATTGATGAGGGTTTAATGACCAAGCAAATCAAATAGAAATTGGATGGGACAAATTTTTTAATTTACTAGGATGTCTTAGGTCCATATTCTAAGTGGAATCACTCAAAAATACCTATGTTAACCCATGCAAAAAAAATAAAAAACATTACTAGTCGAAAAATATAGAAATTTGAGAATTAGTGAGCTAGTAAATCTAAAAAATACCTAACCAAATAAAGTGAAAATAAAATGGGGTAGTATTCGTTATTACCTGTAATGATTTTTTTACCTAATGCAAGTGGAATCAATTTGATTGAAGCTCTTTAGCATGCTCTAAAAAATAGTAGAAATTTATTGTTCTTTGCTAAAAACGAGGTCGAACAATCTAGATTTGGGAATAAGAAGGCTAATCCAAGTAACTCAATGATTATTATGAATTTCCAAAGATTTTTCCAAGGATTAAATAATGCTTGTGATCCTAAAAAATAACTTACATCAACCCTTTAACTCAATCCTACAGCAAGAAATCATTAATACTATATGTAGAAATAGAAAGAAGTAAAAACTAGAGATGCATGTGAATAAGCAATGAAAAGAAGGAAAGAAAATGATACAGAAGGGATCTGAGGTTCCTGGGATGGCCAAGCCCAAGGAAACTCAGAGACCTATGGAGAAGAACAAGATTTAGAAGTTGAACATGGCACCAATCTTCATTATTTTATCCAATAGAATTACATCCCTGCAAGAAAATACAATGGAGCTGCAAAAATACGAGTTCTCTCCAATGAAAATTTCCTCCTAGAGGAAAATTAGACTTGGTACTTATACAAAATGATTAGGAATCATTCCCCATGAATAGAGGAAGCTTTCCCCACCAAAATCCCTTGACTAGTGGATCTAGTCCCCAATACTAGGAATTTGCATTAAATGGCAGGGAACACATTCCTAGATTTTCTCAATCATTCCCTAGAGGAAAATTCGACTCGGTACTTATACAAAATGATTAAGAATCATTTCCCATGGATGGAGGAAGCTTTCCCCACTGAAATCCCTTGATTAGTGGATCTACTCCCTTGATTAGTGGAACACATTCCTAGATTTTCTCAATCATTGGAGTTCCACAATTTGTGCCATAATTCCATAGTATCTTGTTAACTTATTATTTATTATGGATCCTCTAGTAGTAGGGAACAATTCCCTAAATTATCTCCTCCTCCAAATCTTCATAATTTGCCCAATATTCTCATAATATTCCACAAAAAATAAATAATATTATGCACAAATATTCAATTATTCACAAACCTTCCTAACGAATATATTAAAGTTAAAAATAAAGTATCTGATGCCAAAAGAGAGGTTTAATGTGCTGAAGGATGGTCAGAGGCCTTAGTTTATGTTTTAAATTAGAGGCATGGGCCTTAATTTATGTCTAATTTAGAGTTCCATCATCTTGCAAACCATGCATCCGTTCTCTAAGATGTTTCAGGGCAAGATGCATATGGATAATGGTAACATTCTCAAGCAATTTCAACAAATTCCAGTTCATAGTGTTTGAGAAATTGGCCTCCATCACCTATATCCATTTTTTATTTTCTTGATATTTGTGCATTTGTTTAAAAATTGTTTCATGGGGAGATGCATATGGATGATGGTAACATGCCCAAGCAGTTTCAGCCAATTTTACTACACGGCTTCTAATAAATCAGCCTCCATCACCTTCAACCATTTTTATCTTTTCTTGAGATTCATGCATCCATTAGCCCAAATTTTTTTATGGGGAGGCGAATAATGATGACAAAAACATGCTCAAAAAATTTCATGTCAATCCATTCTACCATTTGGGAGATATGGACAAAACAAGTCGTCTACAAGAAGTTGTCCTAAATTACTACAGGATCTCTTCAAGAAAGCTAACAAGAAGCTACAAAAGGTTATATGATGGAGAAATGGGTCAAAAGGTTAGGTATTCTTTAGGGAAGGTTGATATAGGTACCCCAACACCTACACATCAACAATAAGACAACCCATTAGCAAAATTAGATCAACAAAAAAGAAAAAGGCAATCAAGAAGATGTACCCAAGTAATTTGTAGCACAATAGCATCAACTCAGCAGCAACATGTATGTCTCTCCAACAACCATCAGGTAGGTACATGTATGAAATATTCTTGACCTATTATCTTGAGCATATTATAGTTATAAATTTTTTTTCAATGCATGAGAGGTGAGGTTTTATAAGCTGAGGATGGGTGAGCAGTCTCAGCTACCTTCAACTAGTTAATTGCAACTCACTTCTTCACTCATGCAATGTTGAAAAGTCAAAATTATGAAGGGTGGTGATTTCAAGAAATGGGGACAACAGTTAAAAGAAGAAATTTTTACAAATTCCAAGTCACAATAGCAATCCAATCCCTCCATCCACTTCATATTCACTATATATCCATCATTCATCCATCCCATTTCATAATTTCAAGAATAACCCCTACACTTTGTCTCACCCTGAGAATTTCTTGAAAAAACAAACAGAGCACCCTCTCCATTTTCACAAACCTACACTACTCCCTCTAAGCCCTAACATCATCCTCCAAACCCTCTACATCATTTCTCATCACTCCCATACAGTTCAAATAATCTGAAAAAGAAGGAATGGATGCTACAGGAAGACAAAATGTTGATACAAGAAGGAAGAAAGGAACAAATTGTGTCAAAACCAAAAATTGTAGCGCCTAAGAGAGACATAATCAAAATAGAGAACTCCAAGGCCATTAGGCAGTCATCTAGGCCACAAAAGAGAAGAGAAAGGAAACAAAAGGAAATAAGGCATTCACCATCAAAACAGAACTCAAACTACAGTGATGAAAAGAGACTTTCCAAGAGGTCTCAAATCTCTTTCTAACTTTTGTCCAAGGCCCAGTAGATTTTATACAAATGAGAGAAAGGAATGGAAGTCAAGTTGAGAGCCTAGCCTAGGCTCAGACTATCATTTATGCTCAAAACATGTTTCATATAGTTTTAGCAGGGTTTCCTGTAGGTTTCCTATAGTTTTGACATGACATACTACAGGATGTCCTAGTTCTCATCTAAAGGCATTTTGAAGGTTTCAGAGGTGTCCAAATGGTGGAACAAGGTAGTAGAAGGTTGATAAGGATGTGGAATACCTTGCCAAACTGAAAAATATTCAAGAACCCATCTTGAATAAGGGGAAGAAGGCAAGCTAATGGTCCCAAGAAAGAGTGATTTTTGTATGCACAAACAGATTTTTGGGTTTTTCATTGCAAAACATACAACCAAGATTCTTAATAGAAAGTACTGATGGGTGCACAAGAAAGAGGCCACTAGGGCCATAAATGAGGCACAATTAGGTCACTAAGTTTCTCAGAGGATGAGCAACATTTTCAACACGGGGGTATGATGGACCTATAAATTAGACATAAATTAAGGCCCATGCCTCTAAATTAAACATAAATTAAGGCCCATGACCATCCTTCAACCCATTAAACCTCTATTTTTGCATTAGATAATGTATTTTTAACTTTAATATTCTCATTAGGAAGGTTTATGAATAATTCCAAATTTGTGCCTAATATTTTTTTTTTGTGGAATATTATGAGAATATTGGGTAGATTATGAAGATTTGGAGGAGGAGGTAATTTAGGGACTTTCTCCCCACTACAGGAGGATGAATATTGAGTAATAAATCAAAAAGATATTATGGAATTATGGCACAGATTGTGGAACTCCAATGATTGAGAAAATCTAGGAATGTGTTCCCTACCATTTAATGGAGATTCCTAGTATTGGGAACCAGATCCACTACTCAAGGGATTTTGGTGTAGAAAGCTTCCTCCTTTCATGGGGAATGATTCCTAATCATTTTTTATAAGTACCAAGTTGAATTTTCCTCTAGGGAGAGATTTTTATTACTATTCTTCTGGAAAGAACTCGTACATTCGCAACTCCATTGTATTTTGTTGCAGAGATGTAATTGTATTGATGAAAATAACGAAGATTGGTGCCATGTTCAGCTTCTAAATCTTGGTCTCCTCCATATGTCTCTGAGTTTCCTCAGTGTTTTCCATGCCAAGAGCCTCACATCCCTTTTGTATCATTTTTTTTTCGTTTCATTTCTTATTCATATGCATCTCTTATTCTTGTTTCTTTCTATTTCTGCATTTAATATTAATGATTTCTTGTTGTAGTATTGAGTTAAGTGGTTAATGTAAGTTCCTTTTTAGGATCACAAGAATCATCTAATCCTTGGAAAATATTTGGAAGGTCATATTAATCGTTGAGCTACTTTGATTAGTTTTCTTATTCCCAAATCCTTATTTCTGGTACTCCTTTGTAGCAAAGAACAGTAAATTTATGTTGTTTTCCAGAGCATGCTAACAAGCTTCAATAAAGTTGAATCCACTTGTATTAGATCAAAAAAACATTCTATTTAATGAAAAAAAACTATCCCATTTCATTTTCACTTAATTAGGTTAGGAATTTGATAGATTTATTAGCTCACTAGTTCTTGAATTTCTGGATTTTAGACTAGTAATTTTCTATTATTTAATAAATCTTTCCCATGTATAGATGAATTTGTGGATAGATGCTGAAAATAATGTGTATTTTTGTAGGATATTCTACATTGAAGGGATACCTCATCTTGTTTGCCTCATCCACACCTCATCAACCCATGTCGCCAAAATCCATTAAAATCTCAATCTGAATTCTTGTTTTATAAGCACAAATTGCCATTTCCATTGAGAAAATCCACCCATCTTGAAGCCCCGACTTGAGTTTTGGATAGTTGCCACCACCTCCATGCCTTACTCTTCTAGTATCCACCTTTCCCAAGCTCCATCCCACATTCTAGACCACTTCCTAAGCTTTTGGCATGTTCTTGTAATAAAAACAGGGGATCATGTAGGAGAACTAGTACATCCTATAGACATCATGTCGGAAATCCTGTAGCGGCCTGTTTTGAGCCTAAATTGAGAAAAATAATCATTGGAGTTGGGATTAGGCCTCTACTTGACCTCCAAGCCATCAAAACAATTGTACCCCTCTTCCTCCACACATGTCTCCCCTGCCAAAGAACAAGGAAAGATTAGCATTTTCATTTATAACATGAAAAGGTAAAGAAAAATAGCTCTTTTATTTCTTAATTAGCACATGCATGCAAGAGTTAATACTCCCTAGATCAGATTCCATGCTCAGTTAGTTTAATTTATCACATGTGATAAATAGGGTTAAGTTAGGTTTCTTTTACATTTAGTTCATGGTCTTTATGCAATTAGAATATGTTTCTTTCCTTGTACTTTATCTCTTGCATTAGGTTAGGGTTTCCATTTTCAACAGTTAATTTTAAGCAATTACTTTAGGATTTGGTTTCAGTACATGCACTCCATTACATCATGACAACAAAGGAAGGACACATTTTATGTTTCACATATAGTGCTGATATCTCTTAGGTTTGTACAAACCCTGGGTTTATAATTAAATTCAATAGCCTTGGGAGTTGCAACGTTCTTGTTGCAATACCAAGGCTCATTAACTTCACTCCAAATTAGTGTTGCACCTTCCAATCTAAGAGAAGCAAGCTGAATCTTGGTTTCATCATCTTTGATTCTTTGTATCCTGCAATACACTTCAATATGAAAAACACAATTATCCAATACATTTCACTCAAAACTGATATCATATGCTCCTGATATTGTGTTCTTATCAATTTGCTAAATAGCTAAAATTTTAAAAATGTTTTTGGCCTAGTCAGCAATTTCTACGTTGACTGGTCAATGACTAGACATGGTACATGTGCTTCATATGGACCAATGACATGAGGGCAAGTTTTAGTAATTTGTTGGTTTGATTTTCTAGATTTCTATTGGTTCATATTGTGATTGGGTGGATCAATTACGAGAAGACATGTGGGCCACTCCCTGGTTAGCACATCACCTCCTATTAGTCATGTAAAATTATGGTTTGAGGTCAAAATTCCTCCGCAAAGTTTGACCACGAGACCTACCACCTACCAGCCAAGCCATCCACCAACCCACCTACAATGTTACTTGTTAAAGTATGGGCGATAAGCCTTATTTAAGGTTTAAGATTTTGTATGTCGGTGGTTGGGGCTAGGCCTAAACCCCAGCCCTGGTCCTTATGCCCTTGGAACCAAGTAGTAAGACCAAGGGCCAGGGCTTAGCCCCAACCCCATGGTCACTGCGCCTCCCAAACCATACACTAGAGCCAACCAAAAGAACGTGGGCGGATAATATAAAGAGGGCTAGCCCCAAATCCATATGGCAGCCATAAAACCAGAAGCACAGGCACGGAGGGGACTAGCCCAGGACACATTTCTCCATGCAGTCAAACTACAGCAAAAAAGGGGCTTAGAGTTAGGCCCAAGAATCTCGCCCCCCTATGCAGTCATATGTGTGCCATGTTACCATGATTTTTGGAACTGGGGGCTTAATGGGTAAACTAACCATCCTATAATTTTTCTTGTCGAGGGGGATTGTAGGCCAGAATTGTGTGCCGATTATAGGTTTGAGGTGAAAAAGTCAGGTTTGGGCCAAATTGGATGATGATTAGCTGTGTAATTTAGCAAAAAATTTAAACAATCATAACTTACTCAAATTATGGCCAAATGAGGTGCAAAAATAACCAAATTGGGGGTTTTTGACAATGTTAGATCCATTAGCGACATAATTTTTTCTATTTTTGCTTTGTAAATCCATGTAAAAACACTTTTGAGAACTTAATGAAAGAGGCCCTATGTGGAAGTTGGACCAGGATGTATCCCAAGAGGGGTGAACTTCTTTATTTTGTTTTGTGTTATGTGTTATACATATGGTTATTTATCTTTGTTTGGCTGTAAAATTTGGTTAAATTTCACTTGGTTTATGTGTTTAGTAAATTTATCCTCTGCCCAAAACATATACAATTTTCACTTGAAAATTGTTAAAAATATTCAATTTTACACATTTACATCATTTTGGTATCATAGCAAAAGGTTATTGTGAAGGTTTTATTTGTTTGCAAGTGTTTTTCTGATGCTTACAAATTTGAAGCACAAAAAAGGGGAAGGAGAACTTGTGGATCCAAGATCTCAAATTGTTTCAAGGAGAACAAACACACTCAAGATTTAATAGTCATGGCACACGAAGAAGGTCCTTAAACGATGTCTAAAGATGAGAAAACTTTCAAAAAATAACTATTTACGATGTTTGAGATGGTTAAGGTTCTTAATGAGGAGAGGCATTCCAGATTTTATGGAGAGAGCTCAAAGCCTCCAAAAGGAGATGGAGGAAAAGGAGACAAGCCTCCA
Organism: Pinus taeda; assembly: GCA_000404065.3. Taxonomy (NCBI): domain Eukaryota; kingdom Viridiplantae; phylum Streptophyta; class Pinopsida; order Pinales; family Pinaceae; genus Pinus; species Pinus taeda. The sequence goes on along the minus strand of APFE030268912.1, from coordinate 4,359 downwards.
AAAGGGAATGGAGGGGATGGTGACAAACCACTACCTTCACCTCCATTCTCATCCTCGTCTTCATCCTCGTCTTCAACTTCTTCTACCCTTTCACAAACACCTCAAAATTTCCCAATGGATGATGGTAAAAATCCTTTGCTTAAGCTTAATATTAAGTTTGAATTGCCTATGTACAATGGAGAGGTAAATGCAAACAAATTGGATGGTTGGGTTCATCAAATTGAAGTGTATTGTAGGATACAAACAATCAAACATTATGAAATAAAGATTCAGTTGGCTTCTCTTAGATTGGAAGGTGCGACGCTAATTTGGTGGGAAGCCAAAACTCAATAGGACATGAAGAAACATGGTAAGTTTTTATCCTTTTGGGATGTTTCTTCTTTACTTGCAATAAGAAGGCAATTTTATCCATTAGCATACATGCCAAATATATTATGGATTGGAAAAACTTTAGAAAATCTAAAGGGGAAAATGTTCAAAACCATACTCAAGAATTTAGAAAAGGGGCTTTGATTTTGGGCGTAGATTTGTCTTCTCAAGATACTTTTCTTAAATATATTGGAGGATTGCATAGTTATTTTAGACACACAATTCTCATGTTTAACCCTACAAAACTAGATGATTTTGTGTAAAGGAAACTCATTGAGAAGAAAGAGGGAAGAATGTTCCTCAAGAGGGCAACAAAAATCCATTCAATGATGGTGACAAAGTAAAGGGGAAATTCAAAGGCAAAGGCAAGAAAAATGCTTCAGTCAAGAAAGAGGGAGACAAGCTTACCTATAAACATTGTTCAAAAGAGGGACATGATGAATACCACCATTGGAAACTTCATCCTGAAATGAGACACAAAAAGTTTAACAAGAAAGGGAAACAAAAGTTTGTTGCAACTACATAACATGATTTAGGATTTGACTATGGGGATGAAACAAAGATCACATCCATTGGATTCAATGGTAAGGACTCTATTGCAAGTACTAGTTCTTCAAGTAGTAACCTTAGCGAAACTCAACATGAAAAGGAAATAATATATATTTTCTACATTAGAGTCATTTCAAAACATACCAAGATAGACACGTTGTTTGATAGTGGTTCAAAAGAAAACCTCATTTTTGAAGACACTGTCAAGAAATTCAATCTAGAAACAAATCCTCATCCTAAACCATATTCTTTAGGTTGGATATGTGACAATGCAAAATTGCACGTGACAAAAATATGTAAATTAATTTTCCATCATTACAAACTTTCTAAATGAGGTAGAACTTGATGTCATTCCACTTGATATTTGTGGTATTGTTTTGGGAAGCCCGTATCTATATGATAGGGGAGCCATATTTCATCACCATGAGAAAGAATATCACTTGTTTAAAAATGGAGTTGAGTACATTGTTTGAGAAAATAACAAGAAGTTGAATGTGTCACTTGTAAATGTTGGAAAAATGAAGAGGTCAGTCAATTCTAGTAACAACTTTGTACTCTTGATGATCAAACACAAAGAGAATGTTGAAAATGAAGATTTTCAAGGATGTGATGCAAAGTTAAAATCTTATTTGTGAGAAGTTGTTAACACATATTATGATATGTTTCAAGAGCTCAAAGGATTTCCTCCTAAAAGAGGTATCCAACACGAGATCCAATTGCAGCAAGATTTTCCTCTTCCAAACATTGGAATGTATAGGATGTCAGTTATTGATAATGTGGAGATTAAAAGAAAAATACAAGATTTTCTAGACAAAGGGGTCATCAAACCAAGCACATCACCATGCGGGTCAGCAATTGTGTTAGTACCAAAGAAGGATGGTGCATGGCACATGTGTGTAAATTTCAAAGCCTTGAACAAGATAACAGTAAAGAATCGTCACCCTCTTCCTCAAATTGATGATTTTCTTGATCAATTGAAAGACGTTATGTATTTCAATAAGTTCGACTTGAGAAGTGGTTATCATCATATTAGGATTTCTAAAGGAGACACATGCAAGACAACTTTCAAAACAAAGCAAGGTTTTTTGAATGGTTGGTTATGCCATTTAGGATTTTTAATGATCATGCAACATTCATGGGAGTTATGATTGATGTCTTAAGGCCTTTTCTTGATGATTTCGTAATTGTCCACTTAAATGACATATTGATATTTAGCAAGTCTCATAAAGAGCATATCAGGCATGTGAAACAAGTCTTAGATGTCTTGAAGAAAGAATTTTTTCTTTAAAGATGTGTAAATGTGAGTTTGGAAAGACCTCATTACTTTATTCGGGGAATATTGTTATAGGATGTTAATTGAAGATAGATCCCTGAAAGCTCAAATTCATTGTTGACTGGCCTAAGCCCACTAATGTAACTTAGGTGAGAATATTTTTGGAAGTATCCCAATATTGGAGAAAGTTTATTTATAACTTTTCTTGCATTTCAGCTCCATTACATGCCTTGAAAAGCATTAAGCACGTGTTTCAATGGGGATGAAAGAAGCAAAAGGCTTTTGATGCATTGAAGGATAGAATCAATACAACTCCATTTCTTTTGCTTCCTAATTTAAGACAACCATTTGAGATACAAATAGATGCAAGTGACTATGCCATGGCAGAGGTCTTGATGCGACATGGCAAGCCCATATGTTACTATTCTGGAACTTTTAATGGTGCAATAGTAAATTATCCTACTTAGGACAAGGAATTGTATGCATTGGTGCAAAGTGTGGAAATGTGGAAAAATTGTTTGATGGGAAGGAAACTATCATTCACGTTGATCGTCAACCATTGAAATACTTGCAATACAATGTTGGGTCCCTATAATACTAGTGATTACCCCATTACTATTGTAGTTATACCCCTTATTAATATTGTTGCGCCCCTATTGTCCCCATATTGTTATTACTGTGCCCCATAGAGTTCCTCTATTGTTATTTTTGTGGCTTTATATTATTATTGTTAGGTCGGCTGGGTTATATTGTGACTCCTTAGACTCCTATATATAGAAAGGAGGCTTTCTCATTTGAATCATCCAAGAATTTTTTATATATGTAATGTAAAGGAGGTTTCCCCCTCGAAGAGGCTAAATTTTAAGGCGTTGATCTATCTTTTCTATCTTTTTCTTGAGCTAGTTTTCCATAACATTTGGTATCAGAGCTTTGGATTCTAGGGTTTCGCTGCTCCAAACAGGTCATCGTGGCATTTTCGCTATAACGTTTTTTCTGCGATGTTTCAGAAGTTGAAAAAACAACCCATTTGCGAAGACATCGTGGTAAATCTTGGGTCCCAATTTTAGAGCTTTTTGAGCTATATTTGCGGATATATGATCTGTGGAAGTTGGTCTTTTCGTAGAGTCCTCAAATACATTCCAAATAGGTGACTTGGGGAAAATAGTCATAACTTTTTCTCTGAGCATTGGATTGAAATTTCGTAAGAAGGTATAGAAATAGCATGGATTGTAGTTTCTTCTATAAATCTTTCAGAGCTAAAGGTCAAAACAGTGACTCATGGCACGTCATACAAGTTCGCTCTACTGAATTATTCTATAATCAAGTCACTATGGGAGATTTCACATAAGTATTCCTTGGAGAATCCAATTTGGATCAGACTAGTGGCATTGGAAAGAGGACACAGAGGGCTACCACAGGTCACAATTTCAGAATTGGATGTTCTAAATGTATAGAGATACATCACAGGAAATATCGAGCTCCTACAAAGAAAAAAACGGTGTGTAGATTCTTTTAAATTTTTTCTTAAGATTGGTTTGAAAAATTATTTCGAAGGAATTCAAAGGGCTAGTAGAGCATTATTATCGGTAACTGATGCCCCGAGGAAAGAAAATGCAAACACCTGGTAAGGAACCTAAAATCTCTAGCATGACTCATGAAGAAGAGGAAGAAATGCTACATGATATATCAAAATTACAAGACCAAGTGCAAAAAATGTCAGCCTCACAAAAGCTAACAGAGGCTAAGATAAATAGCATGGAATCTAAGATAAAGGGCGTGGAAGCTAAGATGAATGGAATGGAAGCTAAGATGGATGATTGGAAGATAGATTTGAAGACAGACATGGACGATTAGAAGACAGATTTGAAGGCAGACATGGGCGATTGGAAGACATATTTGAAGACAGACATGGACGAATTGAAGATAAATATGAATAAGCTACTACAAGAAATGGTCACTAAGGGTGAAAAGGTAGTAAAGGAAACTCATGATGAGAACAAAAGAAATGTTAATCATGATTCCATAGACTCTAATGTGGGATCGAAGACCCATCATATTCCAAAAATCGATATCAGGAAGTTTGATGACAAGGATCCCACAACATGGATATTACAGATGGAGCAATTTTTCGATCTCAATAATGTGAAAAACACACAAAAGGTACGTAT
>APFE030268899.1:483-20503 GCA_000404065.3 Pinus taeda | reverse complement strand
TCACTGCCAGGGTGCTCTACAGAGGACATAGGCTTCCTTTTACCTGTGCTGGGTGAGAATGAGCAAAATTCACATAGGGTTTGGGGAATATTCTTATCTTTTGGAGTCATTTAGAAGTTTCCCTCACTTATCAACTCCTATGAGCTCGCAAATAGATGAGGAATGAGTTAAGGTGCATCCTATCCTCTTATCCCTTCCTCCATGGAACTAATTCTAAGTATGGAAGGCCATTCAATGCCACCATTAATTACAAAACCTCCTTCATCTTCGTATAAATTGACCACTCATCTAAGTGATCAGGGGCTATACTATGTTGAATTGTAAGGAGATAATGTTGCTATGATATTTGGCTTTGAAGCAAGTATTGTGATGCTACAAGTTTGTCATACTTTTGATGTGATGTGGATGGGATCCAAGCTAGAGGAATGGATTTGAATCAGACACCAATGGTTGTAATTCCTTCTTCTATCTAATAAAGTGTTTGAACCTTTTTCCCATATGTTTGTGTTTCATAATGCTTATGTATGTGAATTGAATCTGATCCCTTTCACTTATATTCAATAGATCGTATGCTTTGATCAGTTTTTTTGTCTTGTGTTGTGTTTATAGGGTACTTCTCAAGTGGATTAAGTATGGGAAGGAGCGACACAATCAATACAAGGGAGATGAGAGGACAGAAGAACTACATATAGGCCTGCTATATTCTCCTATTATCTATTGCTTATAGGAAAAGTCTAAAACACTTTACAGTATTGTTCTAGATACAACTACTTATCTAGGGAATTAGTACTTATCTGTAGATACTAAATTATCCAAAACAAATTGGCGACCATACTAGGGAACTATCACCTTTCCTAGTAGTTTATCCACCTAGTAGGACATTCTTGTAGAACCTACTTGTGTTCAATCACTATATTTCATCTCTTTTGCATTGAATTTTGATCAAAAATTGAGGTTAGATGACTCTTGAGTGGCCTCTCAGAAATCAGCACAGGCTTGGTCAGGGGACAGTGATCTGCAGAGTATCCTTGAGTGTGAGACGGTGCTCTGCAGTGTAGTTAGGCCCTCTTTCACCTATGCTGATCCACCTTAGGTCAAATTCCCACCTTTGGATTGAGTTTTTGACAAATTTCTTCTATTTTATTTCTCATTGATTGATCAATGAATGTCATGTCTTAGAAAATAGTTTTTTATCTCCTTGTCTAGCCCTACTTTGACTTGATTTATTAATGTTTCTTAAATGTTTTCTTTGTCATTATTGGTCCATAGTCAATGTTAGAGTATAATTTATTAATCTTTGTTCAAAAGAAAGTGTCGTAAAAGTATTCTTTTCCTTCGAAATGGAACTGCCGTAAAGTCTTTGTTCTTGTTAAAGATTGATTAATCGTATGTGCATATTTCTTTTTTGTTCATCATAACATTAAGGGATTCAAAAAGAAAAACTTGCATTGTTCATATTGTAGTTTGTGAATGCTTGGAAGGAATAGCTAGGGAAATCACATTAGATGTGATCTTTTCTCTTTTTCAAAGATTTGATTGCTCTATCCCTACTAGATAAGGTTTTCATTGTTCAATTGAATGAAAATAATGCTTATCATATTAGTTGCATTTTAGGAATTGCAAACATACATCACATGGTGAACCTTGAAAGGAAAATTCTAAAGAAGATCAACTTAAAATTTATCCAAATTTACCTAATGGAGCATTGCCGCCTAACGAAAAACATTTAGAGGTCTAGGCTAGAGATGTGTTCTGACATTGTAAAACAAAGCAATTGTTGCTAACATGTCTATAATACATCCCAATTGTGACACCTCATGCGACGTACATGAGTATATTGTAGCTCATCCACGTACCTTCGGGTATATAGAGCAGTGTTATAGTACGTAAAGTATATGGGAATGCTCTCACCGTGCGGTTTTTCATTAGACAACGCTTATACGGATTGGGCCTCCATGTACTTTCGGGAATATATGGGAGGACACCACTAGATTTCTATCCAACCTTAGGTAACCGAGTCGGCCACCTTGTACACTGTGATACACCAAACACAACATTCGGGGAGATTGCCTGCCCGTACTTCTTGGTTCACCAGGAGGTATTCTGCAATTCACAGTTGCTTGGTAAACCTTTTGCCTAGATTATCGCTCTTTTGTTTTGTTATGTTACTTTGATTAAAATAAATTAATTGACCACGGATAACATCCTCCACGCTCACTCCTTAGTTGATCTTAGGTTGAAACATATGGTGACAAATCCGGATTTTACAGATTAAGGAATTCCTTTTGATGGGAATCCTAGTCCTTTTCCTCCTTTTGGAAATATTGGTGCTCTATATATGGCTACATTGTCCCTTCCAGGATTTACCATTGGCTTGCCAGTATGGTTTTTCTCAACCTCCTTGGTTCAAAATGTCGTGATTTCTCCGCAATCAAGCACACGTCCAACTAGACAAAATCAACCTCCAGTTGACCCTTTGCCTTCTTCCTCGATTGTTTCTTCCTCCCCTTCTTCCTCTTCACTTGGTGAAATTATTGGTACTAGTAACTAGGTGGCTAAGAAGAAGAAGAAGAAGAAGCAAATTCAACAGAGGGGCAACCAAGCAATCATTTCTTTGAATGCAACATCTGATGAGAAGCCATCCATCAAGCCTCACAAAGTTCAATATCCATGCAAACTTTGTGCGATAGACCATCTTATTCAAAATTGTCCTGATATTCCTCAGATCTTAGAAGAATGGTTGTCTCGTTTACATCATCCTATGTCATCAACTTCTAGAGATCATGTTGGTGACACAACATCAACTAGTGGTAGTAAAGTTCATGGAACCAAGGGTAAAGTTAAGTTTCCTTATAGGTTATGTGAAGGGAATCACCCCATTCACCTTTGTCCCTATCTGGATGAAGCCAAAAAAGTGTTGGATAACCGTCTTGCTTCAACGTAGTGACTTCCATCTGGTTACAGGAAACTCTGCCTAAATCCTTCACTAGTTGATGAATTGACTAACCAAAATCAATCGTCAGTCAAACCCACTCTCTCTGAAATTGAATCCTATGAGTCTATACCTAGACCAAATCAACAGATTGAGGTAATAGTAGACCCCATTTCATATTTAGTAAATCGTACCTTTCTTGAAGAGAGTGAATATGATACCACTCAAGTTCTTTTGTTTCTTTAGATTCAAATGAGCTTGGGGGCAATCCGCCTATTCCATCACGACATGAGGAAAATCCTCTCGTTCTCATAACTGAAGGGGTTAATTCTCCCGTTTCTACGGGACCCCCTCCAAGTATTCTGGTCACTTCCTTTGATTGGAATTGATTGGTAGGATTTCCTCTTCCTTCTTATGTGCCTTTCCAGATTATAGTACAATATTTTAATATGATTGTATCAGGCGCTATTATAGATGAAGGTGCATCTGTGAGTATCCTTTCCTCAACTGCTTGGAAAGCACTCGGTTTGTCGCTGCTTGAGCCTATTATCTAGAATCTGTTGGTTTTTAACAGAGGAACCAATCAACCATTAGGGATCCTCCCTTAGTTACCTATTACTTTAGGAGGAAAAATCATTTATCTGAAAGTGATGGTTGTCCCAGGCCCTTTAGATTACAATTTACTTCTTTGGCATGACTATGTTTATGACATGGGAGCTATTGTTTCAGCACTCTTTCGAGTGATTTGTTTCCCGCATGAAGGAATAATTGTCACTATTGACCAGCTTTCATTTCCTGGTCCAAATATGGCTTCCATTCAACCATCTTCCCTAAATGGTCCTTTTGTGCCAATGGTATCATCCCCACCACGGGTTAATTATGTGGCAACCTGTTCCATACCTACATCAATTGATGATCAATTCAGTGATGTTGTACATCATGTACTAGGGGCATTGGAACCAAATCTCTCCTTCATGACCTCTTATGAGTTTTGATTGAGGGATATTATGAGGATAGTTCTTTACTGTGTCAACCTCATTAAAAAATGAAACAGGTCCACGAGGAGAGTTCCTTGTCTTGTGTCAACCTTGTTAAAAAATGAAAGAAGGAATATGAGTATAGTTTTTTGTCTTGTTTCAACCTCATTAAAAAATGAAATGAGGAATATGAGGATAGTTTTTTGTCTTGTGTCAACCTCATTAAAAAAATGAAACAAGGGATATGAGCATAGTTCTTTTACTATGTCAACCTCGTTAAAAAATGAAACAGGTACACAAGGAGAGTTCCTTGATTTGTGTCAACCTTATTAAAAAAATGAAACAAGGAATATGAGGATAGTTTTTGGTCTTGTGTCAACCTCATTAAAAAATAAAACAAGGGTTATGAGGATAGTTCTTGGTTTTGTGTCAACCTCGTTAACAAATGAAACAAAGAGTATGAGGATAGTTCTTGGTCTTGTCTCAACCTCATTAAAAAATGAAACAAAGAGGATGAGCATAGTTCCTTGTCTTGTGTTAAGCTTGTTAAAAATAAAACAAGGACCACTAGAGCAAAGTTCCAAGTCTAGTCTTTGAGTAGATCTCGTAAAATCCCAGTCGAGTCTTTCACTTGATCTCATAAATGAACCTTCATTCCATCCACCTGATAGCCACGCATAGTCTATTTAGGTGAATGTAATGAAGCTTAGGGGGCATGCACCTAGTGGTAAATTTAAGTTTCCTTGTAGGTAATGTGAAGGGAATCACCCCATTCACCTTTGTCCCTATCTGGTGAAGCCAAAACTATGTTGGATAACCGTCCTACTTCACTATAACGACTTCCATCTAGTTACAAGAGACTCTCCCTTTCATCATGCAGGGGGCATGTAAACCAATCTCAAGAATAGTTTTTCCTCGTTTCAAGCTTGTGTAAAAACGAAACTAGTTCTAAGCATAGTTTTTCGTTTCAAGCTTGTGTAAAAATGAAACTAAAATCAAGCATAGTTTTTTCGTTTTAAGTTTGTGTAAAAATGAAACTGAATCCAAGCATAGTTTGTCATTTCAAGCTTGTGTAAATATGAAACTGAATCCAAGCATAGTTCCCTATGGTTTAAGCTTGTGTAAAAATGAACATATCTCCATTTTAACCCTTGTGATTGCCATTCTATCAGCCTTTTCTATCCGATGAGCCTTGGTTGTTTCATTCCATCACCACCATCTTCTTGGATGATCATACACTTTCACTTGGTTTTTTTATCCTTTTTGAGGAACAGTTGCAATAGTGGTCTTATTAGCTAGCCTCTTCACATAAATCAACATTTTTTGAGAAGTTCCAACATCACCTGAACCAGTTGCTACCCTAGACACCACTCATTCCTCAAAGTGGAGTCCTCTTTAAGCTCTTTTTAGACTCTCTAAATATGAAACAATTGGCGAGCGCTTTTCCTTTCTAGCTCGTCAACGGATTGGAAATGATATCTCTCTTGTATTATTTTACGCTTTTTCGGGCATAAGAGATTAATTTACAAAAAAAACTTGTGGAATTTTATTTTTGTCCCTTTTCAAACTCTCTAAACATGAAAAGGACCGTGTTATCTTTGTCGTTAAACTCGTTCAAAACATTAAATAGTGACAAACTTATCCATCTAGACAAGACTGAGTTTCACCTTCGCTAGACTCGTTAAAACATCAAATAGCGATGGATTCACCCAGAGGGTCAAACTATACAACAAGCATATGTTATCCTCCTCAAGATTGATAAAAATAAAGAGGTACTGGTCAACAATGACTGGGGAAAATGGGAAAAGGGGAAAACCACTTTATGGTAGCAGGTCGCTATTGAACATGACACTTTCACTCCATCGTCGTGACTATTTGGGTTGGGTATTTGCTTGATGGTTATCACACCATTGGTCTATCATACCATCCATCACTTTGTTTTGGGTCAATGCTACCATTTCACTTTAGTGTCGCCGACATGTTAAAGAGAAGTCCTCTAGTCAAAATTCATCATTTGCAATACCATAAGCCTTCATTTTCATGACCTCCATTCCTAAACCTTGTGTCATCAGTCAAATTCCATCTCTAAAATCACTACACTCATTTTGTGTCATTGATGTGGGATACATCAAGGCTCTCCTGTGATGAGTTGCTTCTTGTCTACATCAACACATTATCCAAGAAGTTGACTTAGAAACACCCATTAAGTACCTTGAAGCTTGCATGTATTAATGGTAGGTTTCTCACTTCTGGAGATAGGCATACATCAAGGGCCTTTGGCTGAAAGACTTTGTCTGGTGTTCGACATCAAGTCATCTTCTCACACCATGCAGAATGTACTACAGTACCTTGAGGATCATTATCATTATTGATGATTTCTCTCGCATCTATTAACAACTTATATCATTGGCTGGTAATCAGATGGTGTCTTCCCATGTTTGACTTCAGATCACATGTTCACATGGTTAGACTCATACTTGAGCGAACAGTTGAACGAGATTGATGACCCTAGATCTAGTTTCATTCATCTGGGCTGCAGTTTTAGGATTACTAAATCATATCTACAATGGCTTTACATTGATGGTCATTCCGATCATGGGTCTATATGTGTAGATGACTATTTATGTACATGTAATGAAAGTTTATAAGTTGAGCATGGGTATGCCTTCCCTCCACAATTCATGTAAAATCAAATATCATGATATATGTATTGTAATTGATGCAGGTCACCTTCCACTTTGATACCTCCTCATCACATTGTAAAGAATATCATTTGACATTGGCATTTTTCCGATTTCATGCTTTAGGTGGCAGTTGTTACAAATCCATTTGGGCACATCAAATCCCAACATTCAGATAATTGTTTTAGGGATCATCAAACCCTAATTTCATTTGCCTCATGCACTAGACAAGTCACCCCTTTGAATGCCTCCTTCCCAAATAGTTTCATGACTTGAAGACATCTAGAAATAACCTCTAGAGGGACCAGTGTAGGTAAGCCCTTATGAAGGTGTGCTGCAGAGTAGTTAAGTCCACTGCTAGGGTGATTTGTAGAGCACTTAGGCATCCTTTCACCCATGTTGGGCGTGAATGAGCAAAATTCACATAGGGTTTGGGGAATATTCTTATCTTTTGGAGTCATCTAGAAGTTTCCCTCACTTATCAACTCCTATGAGCTCGCAAATGGATGAGGAATGAGTTAAGGTGCATCCTATCCTCTCATCCCTTCCTCCATTGAACTAATTCTAAGTATGGAAGGCCATTTAATGCCACCACTAATGAAAAAACCTCCTTCATCTTCCTATAAATTGACGACTCATCTAAGTGATCAGTGGCTGGACTATGTTGAATTGTAAGGAGATAATGTTGCTATGAGATTTGGATTTGAAGCAAGTATTGTGATGATACAAGTTTGTCATGCTTTTGATGTGATGTGGATGGGATCCAAGCTAGAGGAATGGCTTCGAATCAGACACCAATGGTTGTAATTCCTTATTCTATCTAATAAAGTGTTTGAACCTTTTTCCCATATGTTTTTATTATTTCATAATGCTTATGTGTGTGAATTGTATCTGATTCCTTTCACTTATATTCAATAGATCATAAGCTTTGATTGGTTTTTTATCTTTTGTTGTGTTTATAAGGTGCTTCTCAAGCAAATTAAGTACGAGAAGGAGCAACTAAATTTACAAGGGATACGAGAGGAAAGCGGAACTACAAGTAGGCCTTCTATCTTCTCATCTTATCTATTGCTTATAGGAAAAGTCTGAAACACTTTAAACTATTGTTCTAGATATAGCTACTTATCTAGGGAATTAGTATTTATCCGTAGATACTAAATTCTCCAAAATATGTAGACATACCAGAAATGTATGGCTTACTACTCAAGAGAGACTAGTCTAGCAAGCTGAACAGATACTTTGCTATGGAATGGTCACACTTGTGGCTTATATACAAGGGAAAAATAAATCAAATCTTGGTGTTATCTGAGAGATACATGAGGTACAATTTCACTGCCATCCATGGCGAGAAAAAACATTGGCCTTCAAAGAGCTCATGTTCAGCAATTACCTCTTGGAAACAACGCTAGGGTGTTATCCCACACAGCTAGCTCCGACCCCACCAAACATGCAATTGGGTCTCCTTCCTTTGCCAATTAATGGAAATGAAACCTCTACAATGCATTGTAAGATTAGTAGCAGTAGTGACAGCAGTAGCAATAGTACAAGCGTGTCCAATGGTCCATGTATGGAGGAGTTGTGGACCATGTACTTCGATAGATCAAAGACACAAGATGGCTCTCGATATGGGTGTGTTTTGATTGACCCAAAAAATGGGAAACATTTGATTTCAAGATGCATGGACTTCGAATGCACAAACAACATTTTTGAATACGAAGGACTCATGTTGGGATTGCAAAAATCCGTTCGCCTCAACATCATCGCACTCAAAGTGGTAGGTGATTCGGAAATAGTGGTATGGCATGTACGTAACAATATACATTGTTTATCACCTCATCTCAAAAGTTACTAGCAAGAGGTATGGCGACTTATCTCTAACTTCCAAGAATTTAATATCACTGTTGTACCAAGAATGCGTAATGCATCTGTTAATGGTTTAGAAAACGCAACTTCTAGAATGTCACCGATTAGGGATAGATTTGTTGTTGAAATTTTGTATAGGCCTTCTATCCCAGATAACATAACTAATTTATATGTGTTTGATGATGATCAATAGATACTTCATTTCATGGCCAATGTTGATATCTTTAGAGATGCAATGATCAAAGAAGACAAGCACAAGTAGTCTCTCCAATATGGGGTTGATGACAAGAAAGGCAAACTCATCCCCAAGGGTGTGATATCTTTGGAAAATATCTATGGCTTGCAAGATCGCTTTCAGGGCCCAAGGAGCAATAAAACCCACAACTCTATCATGATGCACAAACTGATTAACTTGGGAACATAACAAGATCCAAATTTTGTCAATCTTGGTATGTGTTGCATGTAGCAGGAGTGGCAAGCCTTTGTGCACTTGTTCAAACAGTACGAGGATGTGTGCGAGTGGACATATGATGATTTGAAAAATTACAACATGCGAATAATGCAACATATCATTCCAATCAAAGAAGGGTTCAAGCCATATCATCAGAAGCTGAGGAAAGTACATTTTTCGCTTGAACCCCTCATATAGAAAGAGCTCACAAAGTTGTTGGATGCATGGATCATATACAAAGTTTGTCATTCCACATGGGTTTCAAACCTTGTTCATGTACATAAGAAGTCTAGGGAAATTTGCTTGTGTGTCGATTTCCACAACTTGAACCACGCATCAAACAAAGACAATTACCTCGTTCCTTCTATGAAGTACATTTTGCGGACAGTATTTGGGGCACAAATGTTTTCCTTACTTGACAGGTTTTCAGTATATAATCAAGTGCTGGTAGCAGAACCTGATCGACTCAAAACTACCTTCCTTCCCAAGTGGGGTACATTCGCATACAGACGAATGTCATTTGGGCTTGTGAATGTAGGAGTAACCTTTTAGTGTGTCATGGACATCACCTTCCGCCGACTCATTGGACAAAGCATAGTGGTGTACTTCGATTATGTGACTATGTTTTCAAGAAAATGGGAAGACCACATATGCCATATGAAGAAACATTTTGAGTGATGTCGGAAATACGGGATTTCCTTAAATCCCAAAACGAGCATATCTATAGTGTCTGAGGGAAACCTCCTTGGGCACATCATTTCCAGAAGTGAGATCAAGGTTGATCCAAACCGATTTGGACTATTACACATATCCCTCACCCAGTCAACAAGAAAGAAATGTAGCCCTTCTTGGAAAAGATAAAATTCCTTCAGAAGTTCATCTTAGACTATGCACAGATAATAAAACCAATGAAAGGCATGATCAAGAAGGATGTAGTCTACAACTGGGGCAAGAGGGAAAATTACACATTCACCTATATCAAGCAGGCTATTGCAAAAGCACCTGCACTCTAGAACTTATATTTCAATGAAGACTTCCTACTATACACCTTCGCCTCTGACAAATCGTTTGTTGCATTAATCACTCTGAAGGATGAGCTGAATGACAAACGTCCCATCTCCGTCATGAGTGCAAGAATGTAGGAACCTAAACTCAACTACGCCGCCTTTGAAAAACAAGCATATGTAGTTACAAGACAGTGAAAAAGTTCTGACTGTAGTTGTTGAAGAACCATTGCATAGTGTATGTGCCTCACCCAGCAGTTCACTCATTGCTCATAGAGAAAAAGTTGGGTGAACAATGTGCGAACTGGATGACAAGCTTGCAAGAGTATGATCTTGACATAAAGCCAGTTCACACTATCAAGGGTCATGGTATCTACAGACTCGTAACTGAGGTAGTACATGCACATGAGGAAGAAGAAGAGCTCATCGGTTGGGAGAAGGAAATCGAAATGTATGTAGTATAAGCACCACCCACAGCATGCAGAAACTCGGTATGAAGATGTGCACGAGTACCTTGAGCATGAAACCATACCCTCTCACTTCTCTACGAGACATAAGAGCACACTCTGCCTTAAAGTTTAGCCTATGCGTTGGTTCATGGAGTGCTTTACAAAAATCACAGTAAAAAAATCTTGGTTAGGTGCCTGGAGGCACATGAATTAGAGAAGGTTTTCCAAGATCTGCATGACCAGCCAAGGGTCACTTTGCAGGAAATACCACTACACACAAAGTTATGTGAACCAGTTTCTACCGGCCCACATTATTCAAGGATGCACGCGCCTATGCCCGTAAGTGCCTGGTTTGTCAGCAATGCACCAACAAAACACCAAGGTTAGCAACCCATCTGCACTATGTTGTAGTGAGTGAACCATTCCAGCAATGGGGCATGGACATCATTGGGGAAATTACCCCACATTCGTTAATACAACACTGCTACATTTTGACAACAACTAATTACTTCACACTGTGGACAGAAGTAGTTATTCTCAAGCAAGTGAACGACTAGGAATTTATCATCTTCCTCCAATAGAACATCATATCATGCTTTGGCGTCCGAGTGCCACTTGTGTTTGACAATGCAACTTACTTTTCATCTTTGAATATTTATGATTTTTCATTGCAATATGGTATTGTGATGAAACACTCATCTAACCATTACTTGTAGGGAAATGGTCTCACAGAATCCACGAATAAAAACATTATCCACATAATAAAAAAGACGATTTACTCTGAGCAACATAACTAGCACTGTGCTTTGATGAATTCCTTATGGGCTGGCCGTGTAACACCCTAACCCTCTCTGAATATCTCACCATACTTCCTGGTCTATGGTAAATAAGCCATCCTACCACCCAACATCTACTTGCCTGCGCCTCAGTTGTCTCAAGCATCCCAAGGAAAGCCTTGTCTGCTAGTTGAATGTAGGATGGATACACTTCACAAACTACAGGAAGAAAGGATGAAAGAAAAATAAAAGTTTACACTCCACTAGCACCGTATCAAGAGAAGGTTCTACAAGAAGTCTGCAGGGAATGCTAACTTTAATGTTGGAGACTTAGTCTTAAAATGCGATAAACCCCATGAAGACAAAGGCAAGCATATGAAGTTCTATTCCTTGTGGATTGGTTTGTACACTATACATGAGAAGCTTGGCCCACACGCATACCGTATGTAATCACTTGATGGGATGATTGGCAATCTTCCTTTCAACGACCAAGATCTCAAACATTATTTTCAGTAAGAGAGGGTTGCGTTCCGTGCTATGTACATAGTATATTTACTACTTATTGTTTTCCTTTTTTGCTTTCGCTTACTATCTCTGTTCGTTTTGTTTTGTTTTTTTAGTATCTTCCTATTTTTGGTTTTTGTAAATAAGTGCTACCATTTACTGAGTTATGGATTTTGAATGAGTATGTAGATGAGATCAAAAGAGCCTTGTGACACTGCAGCACTTGGCCTATCCTACATCCATATTCATATTGCTTGGTTACAACCTTCGACCGATGAAGTCTTGATGGAAAATACTAGTCGTTTGCAAGGGAAGCTTGGGTCCAACCATGAACCTATGTCCGCACTGGGAAACCCCATGCCTATACTTAGCCTTCTACTATGTGTGATCAAGCTCATCCAACTAGTAGAAATGGAGAAAGAGAAAATCTAAACAAGCAAACCTATGTCAAAGGCATTACATGCTTCTCTAAAGGAACAACCTCTTCTGATCTCAATAATCCATAATCCCTCTTCTGCCCCAAAAATAAATAAGTGCCTATGCACAGTCCTCTTAAAAAATATAAAGGACAAAGAAGAGATGGCTTCCTACGCAAAGAGGTGAAGCATAAAACTCCACCGGGGCACTAACCAGGCTCGCTGGCAGTGGAGCAATGTCTATGTTCCTGCATTAATCCGCTGAGGTACCTGTCCAGGCCTACTGACAGCAGAGCAACACCAGAGATGAAAACTTGAACTCTGAAATTTTTTAACTCGCAAACCAAACTTCCCTTCCCTATTTCGAAACACTGTGACCAAGATAAAACTTGTTGTTGTGTTTGACTGAGTTGGCAAAAGGTGAACCATGTTTATCCATGGGGTGAGTGAGGAAGCCAAATTATCCTACACAACAATTCAATATTCTATGAAATACCAACACCCTGTGCTATCAATGGACCAAAATAGAGAATCTGGAGTTCAAGCAGTGTCTTGCCAAGTGTTATAGCGGGGGAAACACCCTCCAAAATTTTGGCTTGCATCCAATTTTGAAGTTTTCCTTTGGTTTTTCCTTGATTTTTCCAAGCACTTGGGCTCATCCTATGAGCCCATGTTGACTCTTAGCACCCTCCTTGCTTGACCGTTCATCAGATATCTTTTTGCATGTTGGTCACAATGTCATGCTTGTAGTCATCTTCTAGCCATGCACAAGGTACTGCTTCGTGTGTACAAGTTATATTCGCTATGTAAACATTTGTTGCACTCACACACAAAGTTGAATGCACTGTAGCGGAAGTGTCGTCATGGTCATTCAACAATCTATCACAAGTGTCACGCTTCTCACTCACGCCGTCAATTAGTCACATTGAGTGTATTTTGTCGAGGTGTCTTGTCGTCAAGTCATGTTAAGTGTGTTTTCACGCAGTCATGGATGTACAAAGTCACTCATTCACACACTTGGTAATTTTATTGAAACTCTGTTGACTATACCAACCTCCAATATCCAAACATCTACTGAGCTGCATTGCGCAGTTTCAGTTCTCAATCATTATGTACTTTTGCCCATAATTTCATAGAGTTTAAGGTTGCCTCCTAGGAAGACTGCACCGCACAACACTAGAATCGACTCGGACGACTATCACCCAAAACAATGCAAAAGTCTCCCATCAATCCATTTCAATTTGTGTTGCTTGCAAGCACATCAATCGAGCCTCGAGCTAGTCAACCAGAGACTTTAACCAGGTAATGAGCCCATGTTTCACTCCTCCAAACAATTGCAAAAAATATGCCAAGCATGCCCACTCCACTGACTGAAGAAACTGCACAGACATGCTGGACAGACACCTAGTGTCCTTCACTGTCTCCCTCAAAAACTTGTATAGTTTTTCCAACTAGTCACCTAGTCAGTCAGCCTACTCCTCACCTGGAGAACTGTGTAGATTTCAAGAGTAGTCCCCTAGCTACCCAACATCCCACTCAACTCAGAAACTATGCAAGAATATCCAGCAGGCCAACCTCCCAACAATTGCACAATTTTTTCCAATAGCACTCACGCAGCCGAGCTCTAGCTCCTTGAAAAAATTGTGCATTTTTTCCAAGCAAGCCTCCTACAACACGCTGCCATCTCCTCTAAGGAATTGCACAGTTTTTGTCGCCAACCCCCTCTATTTCCTGCATTACTTCCCTCAAGAAGTTGCACAGATCTTCCCTCCAACTGAACCAGATCCCACAAAGAGTCACTACTGATTTGGATTGTCCATCTCAGTCTCCTAGTGACTTCTGCGGAATTTTTACTCGTAGTGCCCGGAGCCCGCATCCGAGCTTGAAGTTTGCCTTCTGTAATTTCATAGCCTTGTCCTCTCTCCCAGTCACCTGCATCCAAAAGAGAATTACAGTGCATCATGGTAGACTAGGATATTTATGGATTTGATATCATCTCATCATGAGTGATTGTAGATACAGGTACATGGATAAGACATGACGCGATGACAAACAGGATGAACAAGGAGAGAACATACAAGGAGATTTGTTCACGAACGAACGAATGGACAATGCATGCAAGGATATTTTTTCACAAATGTATAAACATGTGAGGCATGCCAGATTACAAGCAAAGGAGCAATGTGCACATGCGACATTAAGTTAACACCAAGACCATCGAACACTCTACAAACCTTGCCATGCAAAGGTGAAGCTATGATACACCAAGAGCACATCCATCACTCAGTAACACTACAACTCGACGTGGACACCACGAACAACATGAACATACCAACACTTTCATGTCGAGTCATATCATGAGTCATCTTATACACATCACTACTATGGGCCATACTGTTGTAAATAAATGTAATGTAACGTGGAAGTCCAAGAGACCCACAAGTAATATGAAGAGTCCTGTAAATTTGAAGAGTCAAATAAGTCAAATAGTTATGAGGGAAGTCAAACAGTCACAAGGGCCAGTTTTACCCTTGGCTATAAATACCCCTCATTTGTACATGCAAAGGACTTTTCACCTTGGCTCCTCCAACATAACCTTAAGAGTTCGTAGTCTTTTATTTGAGGAGCGTTCAATGGCTGCAACGCCCCACTATCGGGGTTACTGATGTATGGTGTACTGATGTGTTTTGGAACTTTTTCTTATATAACATGCCAATATTCTTTCACACATGTATTGTAACTGTTTGTAAAACTAATATTTTAACACTTGTAATGCATGTTGCTTTAGTGTTAAAACAATTGAACTATTTAGTTATTCTAATGCATATAATTATGAAAATGTGTTGTATAAGTTGTTAACATTGTCTTGTCCATGTGGGATGCCTCACCGACCATCAGACACAATTTTTCCCATAAACTTGTTAAAACAACCATCACACCGACGCGGAATACTCCTTTGAGTGTTGTACATGCTATCCCTTCTTGTGTGTTTGTCACTGCCACATCCGTGTGGACTACTCCGCTAGATGTTGCACATGTTCTATTGTGTTGTGTGTCTCTGACAGAGTTTGGACTCTTCCCTTTTGAGTGGAAACTCACTTCCACCCTCTCCCTATGTGGTGAAAGAACCTTGACATAAGTAACAGTAACACTCACGAGGCATGTGGACCTCGCTCTTCAAAGACAAAGTAGGCTACTCTCATGGGCTAACAAGCAAAAGCTAAGGAAAACCTTTAAGATAATGGAAACTGGGCTATCATACTAGATGGGAATCTTATACCAAACAATGTGAGGTTTAGTTGGGAGTTCATACTGGGGAGATCCCCTGACTGTTGGCAGGTCCAACAAAATCAACAACACCCCGCTACTGGACCTTCCACTAGTTCTCCAACAGTTAGAACTAGTTTAACTCACAATAACTTAAATTAACTTAAATAGATTGCTATAAATTATCAATCAGTCATACTGAACTAAAATCAAGTGTCTCCAACTAGAATTAACTGAGTTAACTAAGTGACATGTTCCATGTCACCTCAGTTAACTACCTCAAAGTATTCTGCAGAAATTGAAATTTGAATTTTAATCTTGTTTGACCAAGGCAAAGTCAAAACTATAATTTCTTGTTTCCTTTTCCTCATGACCAACAAACCATTGAAAACAAAACATACAACTTGTGGAGCTCTATAACATAGTTCGATGCAGTATTTACAATGACATCCTACTAAAGAAGAAAAAAGACATATCGCTTATTGGAGCTTTATAACACAACTCATTCCAGTATTTACAACAATAACAACTATATATATATATATACCGAAATTCATTTGCTTCAACCAATAAATAATGAAGGATACAATTCCAGCATCTAATCAACCATCTCCCATGTAGCTTCATCGGGCCCAAAGTGCTTCCAATGCACTTTAACTTGCTTTATTGCTCAGTTTCAGAGCACGAGTTGTTTCCACTTTAGAATGCATTGTAGCTTTGGTTGGAACTCTCCCTTTGGTTCCACTTGCAAGACATACCAATCAATCACATGATCAACATCCTGCAATTATATCTTAAGCAATGAAACATGGAAAACATCATGGACTTTCATTGTTGGTGGGAGCGCAAGTTTGTAGGCCATTGGTCCAATCCTCTCAAGGATCTCAAAAGGCCCACAATATTGAGCTTCCAACTTGGTACATGACTAAATCTTCAAGGATATCCTCTATGGCTTGATGCGCAAGTACACATGCTCCCCAATATGAAACTCCTTGAATTCTTTATGTTGATATGCATAAATCTTCTTCCTATCTTGTGTTTCCTTCATATTTATTTTAATAACCTGCATCTCATGTTCCATATTAGCTAACATATCTAGTCCAATCAAGACCCTGTTCACTGGATCACTCTAGCTAACAGGAGTCTTACAATTATGCACGTAAAGAGCCTTAAGTGGACTGATTCTCAAGGATTCCTGATAATCATTATTATATGCAAACTCTACCATTGGAAGATACTCCTCCCACTTCCTCTTTTGATGCATGACATACATCCTCAACATATCCTCAATAATCTTGTTGACCCTCTCTATCTATCCATATATATACAGATGATAAGCCATGCTGGAAGCTAACTATGTCCCAAAGCTTGCAAATAACTCCTTCCAAAACTTGCAAGTGAACTTGGTATCTCTATCTGATATGATATTATTAGGAACATCATGCAACCTTACTATCTCCCTAATGAATATCTTAGCTACCTGACTAGTTGAATTCATATACTTCACTGCAATGAAGGGACCTTTCTCAACCTATCAACCACAACCATGATGGAATCATGATGCTTTTATGTCCTCGACAATCCTATAATGAAGTCCATGGAAATGACCTCCCATTTCTATTCTGGGATCAAAATAGGTTGTAATAGACCAGCTAGGTTTTTAAACTAAACTTTCGCCCACTAACAGTCCAAGAATATAGAAACAAATTCAACCACCACTTTCTTCAAATTCATCCAGTAATAAAAATTCTTAACAGTTGTCAAAGTCTTATGGTATCCCAACTGGCTTGAATATGGCTTGACATGAAACTCCTTCAAGATAAGGTTCTTTATCTCACGACTATCTAGAACATAAATTATGTTCCCGAATTTGACCAAACCATTTTCTACGAGGTGATACTCCCCATCCCTATCAACTTCACCTTCCTATTGCAATATATGCTTCATTTGATGGTGCCTCTCATCATGATTCCCTACATGCAAGAACCAGTCTTGTAAATCTGTCATGTGAGACCTCAAAATGAAAATATGATTTACCTACACTCTCCTACTGAGAGAATCTGCAACCCAAGTCTCCTTTCCCTTAATGTACCTGATCTCAAATTCAAGCTCACTAGGGATAACCAATCATCTAGATTTCCTATCATTCAGATTAGGTTGGTCAAACAAGTACCTCATCACACTATGATGAGCCATAAGAAAAAACATCATGCCAAGGAGATAGTATCTCCACATATTAAATTCATGAATAGTAGTTGCCAATTCATGATCATGAATCACATAGTTATACTTGTGATCATTCGACTTCCTTGCCTCATAGTATACCACTTGTCCTTCCTACATGAGGACTAAACCAAGTCCTTTCTTGCAAGCATATGTATAGACTACAAACTCCTTATCAGGATCTACAATATTCAAAATTGGTGTATTTGTAAGAAAATGCTTCAACTGCTCAAAACTAGTTGCACACTCCTTAGTCCATTCAAAACTATCCCCTTTCCTCTGCAAGGATGTGATATGATAACCAATCCTTTACAAGTTCTGGATGTGATGCCTTTAATAACATGTTTGTCACATGAATGATCTAAATTCATCCACATTCTTAGGAGTTTCCATGATATCTTTAATCTTTTTCAAGTCCACTGTTATCTTGTCCTTGGAAACAACATGTCCCAAGTACTGATCTAAGACTGAAGGAAGTTTCACTTCCTGAGCTTGGAATAAAATTGACTCTCTCTCAAAAATCTCAACACTGCTGATATGTACTCTCCATACTCCTCCTCATTCTTAGAATATACCAATATATCATCAATAACCACTATAAAAAACTTCTCCAATTAAGGATGCAACACATTGTTCATGAAACATGTAAAGGTAGCTGGGGCATTAGTAATACTAAAAGGAACCACCACAACTCATAATTCCCATACCTCATGCAAAATGCAGTCTAGTAGATGTATTCTTCTTTGATGCACACCTTATGATATCTTGATGCCAAATCAATCTTTGAAAACACTTCTTCTTCCTTCAGTTAATCAAACAAGTCATCAATCCACGACAATGGATACCTATTTTTGATCATCATCTTGTTCGATTTCATGTAATCAATGTGAAATCTAAGAGTACCATCCTTCTTTGTTACAAACAACATTGGTTCACCCCAAGGTGACACACTTGGCCTTATGTATCCCTTATCAATCATTTCCTTAAGCTGCAACTTCAATTCCACCAATTGTGGAGTAGTCATCTTGTAAGGTGCCTTAGATGTTGATGATTCTCCTGGTACCAACTGAATAGAGAAATACACTTCCTTATGAGGCACTAACTCTGGAATCTCTATAGGAATCACATCCTAAAACTGCTACAAAATAAGATACCTCTTCAGAACTTCATCATCCTCAACATCCTTTCCTTTATGATTGGAAACATGAGCCAGAAACAATAGACACCCCTTTCTGCAACTGCGCTTATCTTGCATAGATGTCACCATTCTCACTGATGTAGGATTATTCTTTTCTTGCAAGATTCTCCTTTATCCATCATCATCCAAGCACTCAATGACCTTATCATAAAAATCTACCTTGGTCCTATGACTAAGCATCTAATCCTTGCTCAAAATCATGTTATATGATCCCAAAGGAAGTGCATTTAGATGCATTGATTTAGGCGTACCATTAAGTTCAAATGCACAAGATGTCACCCAATGGTGAACTCTTATCTTGGTACCTATAGCCAAGTACACCAACCAAGATTTTGCATGCACTTCTTTACTCAAATGACATTGATTCACCAGGTCAAGACTAACATAGATATAATTAGATTGAGGATAAATCAAATTTGAAACAACTTGATCACAAAGCTTACCTTCCATCTCAATAATGGATGCCTGATGATTTGTCTGCCTATTATCAAGTGTTGCATAGATACAATGAATGCTCTTACCAACATCCCCAACTGTATGTGCCACCTGAGTGCTAGATATCTAAGGCATGCCACCTTCGTACAATGGACAATTCTTCTTGCGATGGTATTTGCAAAAATTCAATGCTGCAACAGTCCCCCACCATTACCTTTATCCTACTTCTCTTCAAGTTATGACTCATGTCCTTTCTTAGTTGCATTAAACTTCTTGTAAGGAGCCACATTTTCTTTCTCACTTGTATCCTAAGATCTTCATAAATTCTTAGGTCATTTCCTTTAGTCTTCTCACTCCCTTTCCAGTCACTCTTGAACTTAGGTTTGCACTTTCACTTCTCATAGAAATGCTTCAATTTCCAAATTTTTTCTTCTAATGACATAGGTTCATCAAACTCAATCCAGTCTTTGAAAGCTACTAGCAACCCACTGATGAAACTTTGAATCTTTGCTTTCTCATCCTTGAGATAAGACACATACCCAAATAGCTCCAAAAACTTGGTTGTGTTTTCTTCATTTGTCATAGAACCCGTCTTGAGCTCATTTAATTCCTTAGCCTTTCCATCATAATACCTCTCAGACAGGTACTTCTTTTTGAAGAGTCTTTCAAGCTCACTCCAAGTCAGCTTCTCTTCTCTAATTCCTTTAACATTCTTCATGTATTCCCTGATCTAGGTGGATATTGGTGGCCACCTGCCAAGTCCACCTGGACCCCCACCATTGTCTTTCTCAGCATTTTCAGTTTCCTTAATTGTAGCACAACTTACTATTTTTAGCAGTTTTTC